>JBBPBX010033901.1:0-16348 GCA_038048925.1 Garcialebias charrua
ATGATTTATGAATTTCATCAAGAAGTTAATCCCAACTTGGACTTGTAAAAAAGAAAAAAATCTTTAAATGTGCATAATATAAAAATATCTTATATCCAAACTTCAAAACAGCACAAGTTGAAACAAAATGTAATCAGTACATTTATTTATTAATTAATTAATTAATTAATTTGCTTCTTCACGGTCAAACCAAATGAACATCAACAAACGTGCACCACAGTAAACTTCTGCCAACCGATCACACATTTCATGTCAGTACATTTCTAAATAATCTGAATGAAAAGATTAGATTTCTTATTCCTTCCACAAACATCTGTGGACCATCACCTCGAGGGTTAAGAAGACCGAGGTGTGCAGGAAGAGAATGCACGTCTTTATTTCAGGTGCGTTCATGAACAAGACAAAGTTTATTTGTGAAAATTATCATTTTTCTCGAGTTGTGCTTCTCAAATCCTGCATGAATTTATCAGCGTATGGATTTTAATTTGTAATTTGCTGACATTTGCTCCAATATTTAGATACAATCTCTATCTAGGGTTAACCACAAACCATCAGGACAGCATACATTCTGTTTTCTCTGTGACAAACATCTTTGTAATGATGTTCTAAGTTTATTTGTGTTATACCTGTATTTCACCCCTGTCCTGTCCAGAGCTCGTCTGTGCTTCATTCTTGATGCTTTCTTCATCTAACGCTCTGGTGGAGACATTTTACCACTGCTGCCACCCTTCAGCACCGCTCCATCTTTTTATTCCCACTTCCATCTCAGACTCCTTCTCAAGCTTGACTGGCAGCTGTTAATAGAAGAACTCAGACTCTTCGGTTCAGGACGGCTGCAGAGAACAAAACACTTCAGCTGAAAAACCATCAGGGTCATATTGATATTGATTTTTCTGGCAGGGCACACTTATCTATATATTGGCCTCCATTAGGACTAACAGACGGGTTAGGCTGCCAATCCAAACAGGAGCTGATCATCCTGAGTCCACATGAAGCTGGACCCAGTGTCGCATTAGTTGGGTCAATAGGGGGCAATAGAGTCAAGAGCTTTTAAAATGCCCAGTACAGTACAGGTGGTCCTCGACTTACAGCAGTCTCGACTTATGGCAATTCGACTTTACGAACGCATCTTATTAATAAAAATATATATATTAAAAATGTTTTATGTGTTTAAATGTTCTTGATTTCATGTGTACAGCACTTTGTTGCAGCTGTGGTTGTTTTAAATGGCTTTATAAATAAAGTATTATTATTATTTTTTTTTTAAGCCGATTTACGAAGTTTCCGGCAGTTTTTGACAGTTTCTGCCAGTTTTCGGCAGTCAGTTTTCGGCAGTGCCCGCCAGTTTAGCCAGTTAGCTCCGGCCCCGACAACCGGCTTCGGACGGACCGTGTCCGATCAAAGGTTGCTGCGCTCGGATACATGAGCTGGGAGCTGAACGGCGGTTTTGCGGAGGGATGGATGGACGAAGGAAAACGACGCTGTGGACCGCGTGCAGCAGCAGACAGTGAGCTGGACCGGAGGCGCAACGAGATAACATGCTAACAAGCCTAGCTGTAGGATGGACGGCTGGATGCTAACGCCCCACCGGGGACACGGAGCTGACGGGCGGCGGAGCTCGCCTCGATGTCCGCCTGGCAGCCTCAGATGTTGGATGGACACCAAGCTAACATGCTAAAATGCGGAGAAACAGCTGTGGCAGCCTGTTGGAGGGGCTAACATGCTAACGGGCATGTTAGCCCGTTAGCATGAGGGAGAGGAGGAGGGAGAGGTCACTTGACTTTTGGCCAAAAAAACAAAAGAAAACTCTAGATAAGGGATTAAGAAGGGGAATTTAATACATTTGTGTCACATATAAAACAGTCCTGCATCGCTTTGCATCGCTTTGAATGAGAACATGCGAATGCTCGCTGGCTGCGCTGGGACAGGTGGGGGCGTGGGTTAGGGGCCAAAAACTCTGCCCCTTCTGTTCTCTGATTGGTCCGGTCAAAAATCTACCGGAGAAATCGTTGTCTATGGGAGAAGTGTCCAGACCCTAGTCCGAAGCTAAGTGAAGGACAAGGGTCTGGTTTTAACCAGGCTAGACATTTAGAGCTTCATGTTAGTTTTTTTTAACAACACATGGAGTCAAGTTAGTGGATTAATGTGACATAATTAAAACATAAAAATAATTAGAAGAATGGTGATAAATTAAGAATAGTTGACTTAAGACCAGTTTTGAGAAACTGGTCATGTCCCACATCAAGGCAACCGTCAACATCAATGAGGACCCTCATCAATACGCATACCGTGAGAACCGATCAACAGAGGACGCCATTTCTTCCGTGGTCCACACTGCTCTCACCCACCTGGATCAGAAGGACTCATACGTGCGTCTGCTCTTTGTGGACTTCACATCTGCCTTCAACACCATGATCCCCCAAACTCTGATAGACAAACTATCTACACTTGGACTAAGCCCCTCCATTTGTAACTGGGTACTAGACTTCTTAACAGACAGACCACAGTCCGTGAAGATCCACAACTTCTCCTCCTCCACCATAACCCTCAGCACTGGCTCTCCTCAGGGATGTGTGCTGAGCCCCCTTCTGTTCACTCTGCTCACATATGATTGTACAGCCACACTTCCAGGCTGTCATATTGTTAAGTTTGCAGATGATACAGCGGTGGTGGGATGCATCACAAACAATGATGAGTCCAGCTACAGACAGGAGGTGGAACACCTGGAGAGCTGGTGCAAAGAGAATAATCTTCACATGAATGTGAAGAAGACAAAGGAGATGATTGTGGACTTCAGAAGGAACAAACACACCCATGCCCCACTGAAAATAGGTGGGTCTGCAGTGGAAGTGGTCTCCAGCTACAAATACTTGGGTGTACACTTGAATGATAACCTCAGCTGGAGCAACAACACCACCAGCCTGATCAAGAAAGGTCATCAGAGACTCTACTTCCTCAGACGGCTGAGACGTGCTGGTCTGAGCAGCCCAGTTCTCACCTCGTTCTACAGGTGTGCAGTGGAGAGCATCCTGTGCTCCAGCATCAACGTGTGGCATGGAGGCTGCACAGTTGAGAGAGGAAAGCTCTACAGAGAGTGGTGAAGGCTGCACAGAAGTCTGTTGGAGTCAGTCTCCCCACCATCACAGACATTTACACCTCCAGATGCAGGAAAAGAGCCACCTGCATCATGAAAGACCTCACTCACCCAGCACACTCACTCTTTGCCCCACTCCCCTCAGGACGGAGGTTGAGGAGCATCAAATGTAGAACCACTAGACTGAGGAACAGCTTCTACCCTGAGGCTGTTAGACTCATGAATAAATAAAAATAAAATAAAAAATAAACACTGCAAAATATCACATCATGCTGATGCTGATCTGTTTTCTTGTTGCTGTGTTCATCTGTGACCATCTGCTCATACAAACTCATGTTCGTGCTGCTGTTTATTCCCACTATATTAGGCTTAGTGTATTACTAGTTGATGTTTTTCTTAGTTAATTCTAGATGTTATTACTGTTTTTCTCTTTCATTTGTTGTTGGATGTAACTGGGACCTCGTGTACATAATCTCGTTTTCATCACATGTACCACATGCGGTGCAAATGACAATAAAGACTCTCTGACTCTGACTTAATGTAGAAGTTTCTGATGAAAAAAATAACGACTGAAAAATAAGACTGAGCATTGGTTTTGCTTTGATTTCCCTCGTTTTGCACATTTTGTCCAGATGGGTGCAGTTTGGACCTGTCCTCATTCATTCAACCTTTATTTAGTCAGGTAAATCTCATTGAGCCTCGAGGGCTCATTCCTCATGTCTCTGGCCCGGTCCAGAGGACCACTGAGGGCTGAAGGACTTAGCTGCACACCCAAAGGCTTTGCTCTGATCCTTCAGGTCCCTGTTTGGTCTCTCCAGCAGGACAGAGTAACACTGATCTGAGAAGATTTTAAACCATGGGGGATGGGGGTAATGCATGTTTGGGACAAAGACACATGAGCTCCATGCATGAAAGAGGAGACACTCTCAGACTGAGGAGCTCCCACTGGCCTTTGTTCTCTGGGGAAGTCAGTGATATTACACTTTGAGTTAAAAAAAAAATAATCTAGATTTTCCAAAACAACAGCAGATTTAATCAATTCAGTTCAATTGAATTCTGTTCAGTTTATTTCTGTAGCTCAGTCACAACATGCGTTGTCTCAGGGCACTGAACAGAAACGTTCACAGACATTTAGTAAAAGTTCTCTCTCTAAGGAAGCATCAGGTTGTGTTGAAACTTCACTTCATCACAGTCTCCCTTCCTGAGCAAGCACAGAGGAGACAGTGGGAAGAAAAAAGCTCCCTTTAACAGGGAGGGGGTCACACAGGCAGGCTGTGTTTGAGCAGAACCAGAGGACGAGTGTTCATCTGCTTTGACCGGCTGGTTTGAGAGGACACTCAATGGACATTACAATATTACAACACTGCAACACAAATACAAAATGTTTTTCAAAACTGATTTTTAAAATAATCATTGCAAAAAAAGGTTTATTAAAATAAAACATGCACGCGTCTTACAAAGTATATTAATGTATTTAAATAGCATTTGTTCTATTTGTTTAGGCAAATTGGAAGACTAGGTCCTTCTTTTGATTAATTCTAAGCTCCCAAAGAAACATTACACTATAAATGTTTGGCTCTTCAGTAAAGTTTGATTTCAGCCACAAACTTTACTTTGAACGTTCATTTAGGATAACTGCCTGTTGAGTTTAAGAAAAATAACTGAGTCAAAATAAAACTATGAGAATACAAACCTGATTTGTAGCACTAATTGTTGCATTTTCTAATAAAACACAGCAGTTTTCTCCTTTAGGTTCTGAACACTGTGACTCCACTGGCGACAGCGTCAGTCAAGCCACCATTGCACGATTACAACTGGTTCAGAACGCAGCTGCCCGATTTTTAACCAGCACACGCAAAAGAGAGCACATTACACCAGTCTTGGCCTCCCTTCACTGGCTACCGGTTCATCTTCGAATCCAATTCAAAATTCTCATGTATGTCTACAAATCGCTGAACAGTCTCGCCCCCGCCTATCTCTCGGATCTGATACACCCATATGTCCCTCCACGTGCTTTGAGGTCAGAGGATCAGGTACTCTTAATAGTTCCAGAAACTCGCCTTAAGCGCAGGGGTGACAGGGCGTTCTCTGTAGCAGGCCCAAGACTCTGGAACGAGTTACCGCTGCTCATCAAACAGGCCCCCTCCCTCTCGGTTTTCAAATCCCGGTTAAAAACTCACTACTACTCCATCGCTTTCAATGCCAGCTGATTTGTATTGGATCGTTTGATTTATGATCTGCAATGTTTTTATGTTTTTCGTGTTGTACTTCATTGTCTGTGTTGCCTGTTGCGAGTTTGTTTGTCCAGCACTTTGTGTGGACTTGTTCCTGTTTAAAGTGTTTTATAAATAAAATGGTATGGTATGGTACAGTGAAGGTGAACCCTCTGGTTTCTCTGCAAGTTCGGCTTGCGTTATAGAAAACTTTGTGTTTTACCTTGAATATAACTGTACATATTAAAGTGCAAGTTGTTACAGAGGAGCTGTTTTCAGGGCGATTGTGACAGGATGCATCGTCTCATTTATCAACATAGAACATCTCATAAATGATATCTAACAGGTTCAAAATACCCTGATGATGCTCAATAATCCAGGTAAAATCCAAAAAAGCTGAGTCTGGTCCTCTGGACATTCAAAAAACAAAAAAAACTGTAGAAACGTTTCGTCTTTCGTCCGAAAGACTTCCTCAGTCTGAGCTGCTGTATTCAGCTCAGTCTTATAAATAGCACCCTCTCACAGTGGATCAACCAGTTGGCTGATGACAGCCGGTTTCGGCTGTCATCAGCCAACTGGTTGATGACAGCTGATGACAGCCGGTTTCGGCTGTCATCAGCCAACTGGTTGATCCACTGTGAGAGGGTGCTATTTATAAGACTGCTGAACACAGCTTCTCAGACTGAGGAAGTCTTTCGGACGAAAGACAAAACGTTTCTACAATTTTTTTGCTTTGTTTTGTGAATGTCCAGACTTAGCTTTTTTGGATATCTAACAGGGTTTTACATGTTTTGTTTTAATGTCTCTAAACAAAAGGACATAAACGATCAGGCCAGTTGTCACAAAACACAGATCACAATGTCCTTTCTTTTTCTCCCTCTTGTCTTTTATTACATGAACGAGAGAGCTGAAACAGTTTTAAACCTCCACAGACTGTTTGTTTATTGCAAAAAAGAAAAAAATACAGTTTTTGAAGACTTCTTTAATTTCACCTGTTCCTGGTTGAGACAACTTAAAGCAGGAAAATCCACAACAGCTTGTTAAAGATGGGCTCTACCTGGTAAAATAAAGGTGATTGATTGACAGCAAGACATGTATGAGGACAGCAGGACATGTATGAGGACAGCAGGACATGTATGAGGACAGCAGGACATGTATGAGGACAGCAGGACATGTATGAGGACAGCAGGACATGTATGAGGACAGCAGGACAGTGGTGAGATGTGCTGTAGAAGTGACAGATAGCTTGTTGGAGAGGTGGAGGTATGCACTTGAAAGAAGAGGAATGAAAGTCAGTCGTAGTAAGACAGAGTACATGTGTGTGAATGAGAGGGAGGAGGTGGAACAGTGAGGCTACAAGGGTCAGAGGTCACAAAGGTGCAGGACTTCAAGGACTTGGGGTCCACTGTCCAGGAAAATGGGGAATGTGGTAAAGAGGTGAAGAAGAGAGTCCAGGCAGGATGGAGTGATGGAGAAAAGTTTCAGGAGTGATTTGTGACAAAAAGGTGTCAGCAAAGGTCAAAGGAAAAGTTTACAAGACAGTGGTGAGACCAGCTATGTTGTATGGTCTGGAGACAGAGACATGGACAAAAAGACAGGAGACAGAACTGGAAGTGGCAGAAATGAAGATGCTGAGGTTCTCCTTAGGAGTGACAAGGATGGATAAGATCAGGAATGAGATCATCAGAGGTACAGCACATGTTGAACAACTGGGAGATAAAGTTAGGGAGGCCAGACTGAGATGGTTTGGACATGTCCAGAGGAGGGACAGTGGTTTGGACATGTCCAGAGGAGGGACAGTGGGTATATTGGTAGAAGGATGTTAGAAATGCAGCTGCCAGGAAAAAGACAAAGAGGAGATATATGGATGCAGTTAGAGAGGACATGAAGGTAGTTGGAGTGAGGACAGAGGATGCAGAGGACAGAGTGAGGTGGAGGATGACTCGCTGTGGCGACCCCTGAAAAGGGAAAATATCTGAACATTTACTGCATGTAAATAAACGAGGCAATAAATATTTGATTCAGATCCCACAGAAATCTCAAACACATTTGATTTCATGAAACATGACAGAAGACAAAACGTTTGGTAACTGCTGCTTTAATGTTCAGTGTGTGTGTGTGTGTGAGTGTGTGTGTGTGTGAGACATGAGGACAATTTGATGATCAAAAGTTAAGAAATTCAAAAAATTAAATTTGTTTTGGTAATCCCAAAAATAAAACTAAATAATAAATTGTGATGTAAAATGATGCTTCAATTAAAAAAAAAGAAAATAGTCGTCCCCACCATCTGGACAATGTGTCTCCTGGGGAAACAAAGCAGGTGTGTGTTTCATTTACTGTGTAAGAACTTGTTTGGAGACACATTGGTCAACGTTCAGACGAGCTGGACAAGTGGAATGTTTGGTGAAATTATAAAGTTGTGTCAAATGTACAAGTTTTATTTACAGAAAGCAGATGAAAGAGAACAGAAGAACATGTTAGTTTCCAGCGCAGGTGAACTCGTGTGTGCAGTTTTAATTGTGCTTGTTTGTTGTTGTTGTTGTTGTTTTGAGCCTGAACAGGTTGAATGCTTCACTCGTGTATGGCAGCAGCGTATTCAGTTGCTTCAGTTTATTTCGACAGCACCATTTCACAACATGTCATCTCAGGCGGGCACGACACACAGAAGTAAACTGGTCCAGTCCCAACGCAGACGTGATCTGGTTCCACCAGAAGGGACCAACAATAAACTCCAGAGATCTACACAACTCCACGGTTCTGCTGCTGCTACATGAACACACGTCTGCTGCTCCTCCACACAGACATGTGGAAAAGAAAAACAAAAAATCCCCGACCCCTCACACCTTCTTCATGTTCTTACTCGTGAAACTGCGACAAACGTCGGGGCAGGGGGGGTCGTTGGCTTTGCTTTACCTTCAGCACCGCCACGTGGACTCTGCACGTGCGATGCCAGTTGGTGCAGACAACAGAAACAGCACACGTCACATTTTCACACACTTTGTTCATACGTTGAGTTTCTGACATGGATACAGCACAACAGACACCATCACAGATACAAACTATCACTGTCAACACAGCAGATGTTGACAAATTGCACAGTTCTATTTTTTTATAATGTATTTTAAAATGTTAATATGTGTAGAGGCCAACCTAAACTTTCAGTGTTCCTCATTGGTAGGGATCCTTTATCACAAAGAAGGAAATTAAAGTCAGGCCATTTATCTTTTGTGATTGGCAACTTGTGTAAAGTCAAAGCAGGTGGGGACGCAGGGCGCGCTCAGCAACTGTTCCCACTCATGGCCATGTGCAGTGTATTCATCTGTCACTCACACCAATCAGCCTTATATATATCTATATATATATATATCTATATCTATAGATATCTATATATATATATATATATATATATATATATATATATATATATACATCTGTCACTGTACAAGCAAGTCAGCCATACTGTAAACTGGAGCAGATGTTAAACATGTCCACTTCATCTTGATATGCATATTATATTCAGAGACAAGCCAAGACCTGAGAAAATTATTGCAACTGGCAAATGTAAGACACAGACAGAGCAGAGCATCTCACCCGATCAGCTCACATCAACTGTTCAGCTTCACTCGTTCACTGATGCATCAAACGTGAGACTTCTCAGGTCAGATCAAGAAAACAAAGAAAGCCGACGGTTCACATGAACGCCGACACCGTCCATCACTACGTGCAGCCTTTGCTCGTCGATCAGAACTGTGGATCTTCTGCTAGACCCACTCCAATAATGATTTGATCATTTTGCCTTTTTTTAAATAAATGTAAATTCAAAGGGGACGTTTTAAACTTCAAGTGAACGACTCGATGGCTCTTCTACGTGGAGGTTCCGCTTCCTCAGTATCCTTCAAGGGAGACATTGCCTCCAGTGAGATTTGTAAACTGTGCACGTTAGAAGAGATGCTCAGCACACCAGTCGTTTGATGAACCCCCCACCCTCCATAGCCCTTAATGCCCCTGGCCCCATGTTTATCACCTAAACCCAACTATCTTCAAAGTCAATGGTCCCAGTTGTCAGTTTTCATTTCCCTTTGTTGCACCCCCCACCCCCCATACTTTTGGTTTTTCTTCAATCACTTTTCTTGCTGACAGCTGCTCCAGGTGATTTGGACTTGCCAATGTAGGCTTCAATGAAGAACTGGACAAAAAGCACAAAATAGCTGAGGTACATGAGGGAGGACCACACAATGTTCTGCATGTGGGACGGACACTCCTGGCCCTGCTGCATCCACGAGTACACCAGGTAGTTGACCACACAGCCCATCAGCATCTGGGTGATCTGGGTCAGCGTGATGAACATGGCGAATTTGCGCGAGACTTTGAAGCCGGCCGCCCGCAGAGCGTAGTACGAGTACATGACTGCGTGGACCAAGTAGTTCATGGTCATGAACCAGCCGCCGCCAGCCACCATGTCCTTGTAGGAGTACCAGGAGTAGAGCAGCACGGTGATGTGGTGGTACCAGTGGAGGAAGATGAGCTTCTGTTTCCTCAGGACGATGAAAAGAGTGTCGCCTGCAGGAGAGACAACAAACCTTTTATATTTTTAATAATCCCCGGAAGAACAAACCATGTCAGCCAATCCTCAGTCAAATAAATAATTTACGACGAACACTTGATCTTAAGGTCCTGTTTGCACGAGAACACTGAGAAACATCAGAGATATTTGCAATCTTTACTGGGACAAATAAACAAAAACAAAGTGTCAGTTTACAGTTTCTATAGCAGGCAGGTTGCCAGATAAAAAACAAAAGATGAACTGTTGTACGTTGATGAAGATTCTCATGCAGTCATCCAGGACATGAACTGTTGTACTGCCCATTTAAAATGTGTGTATTTTGACCCAAGCTGTCATGTGAGCTGGAACATGAGGTGTGCGTTGTGTCTGGTGAACACGTGCACAGAAAAAGACGAGGTAATGAAACACATTCATGTTTATCTGGCAACCCCGATGCAGGCGTCACATGCAGTTTCTGCAGGATCACAGCTACATCCAAACAGGTGAATACAGGGACGTCCCTTTGGACCTAGGATGTCGAGTGGAACAACAACTGCTCTGCTCTTTGCCATTTATCATAACTGTTGTTGGAGCAGACAAACTTCGGACTGGAGTCAGCTGTAGTGCGCATGAATGACATCACACCTCCCTGGGGGTTTCTCCTGAAAACCTCCACTTCAGAAACCTTTGGTTAGAGAAAGAACGTGAACGAGGGCTGTATAATAATATTGATATTGCGATATATCGATTTTTTTCTTTCCTAGAAAAAAATTGATATTCATCCGCAAGTATCATGCCTCTGCATCCCTGGCACCAGTGTATCCTCAGTCTTCTCCACCCCTGGAGATATCATCACTGTGCAGAGAAGTGCACTTCTCCCAGAGCACGTCGATCAGATTCTATTTCTAAACAGAAATCTGAGGAGAATGTAGCTCACTTGGTCTGCAGAGTAGACTTTCTGTTTAGAGTTCACTTATTAGTCAGGGTCTATCTACAGGCCTTAAGCTGCTCTGCTAAGATGGGTGCATTTGAAGTTAAATGTTCTTCATTACTTGAATTATAGACTGTTTTGGAGAAGTCATATTACTGTTTACTTACCAAGCACTTAGAGTGATTCCTTCAGATGTTAAGTGTCAAGGTTAAAAAGGTTTCAAACTATTCAGAGCAGGGCACTTGGTGCACTTTATTTACTTTACAAATGCATGTAAGCTACAGTTTTTACTGTTTCAATTAAAAGAAACATGTTTTCTCACCACTTCTTTGATTCATTTTGTCCAGCTGTCGACTTTAAGTCTGTGTCCATGTCCAACCAGAGCCAGGTATTGTGTAGTTGGTGCTTTTAATCAGTTTTCAGTTAAATTAATTCAATCCAAGTCTATAACAGTCACAAAATGTCACCAAAATCCCTCTGTCCCTCTAAAATCTTTCAGAAAATCGCAAGTGTATTGAATTGTATCGTTTGCTGAATATTGCAATATATATCGTATCGTGAGCAGAATAATGTGTATAGTGAGATTATTGTATCACTACTGCCCTAGATCCAACTGCAGCAGAAAAGCTGTGATTTCACCTGGAAAAGGTGTTGTGGAACAGTGTCCTTATTAAAACTAGAAGAGGTTCATGTTTGAAGTTCATGCACATCCACATCAGGATGTTTGGAATCATAGCATCACTGAGAGCTTTTGCCCAGGCCTGTGTGTCAAACGTAACTTTAGGTTCTTTGGAAATGATTGTTCTCGTCTTCTTGCTCTACACAGCGGACACTTGGCCCAAATGTTTGCTCGTCACAATATTCCACCCAAACAAAGACAGCATCAGACATGTCTTCACTTACCCAGCTCAGGTGCTTTACTCAGAACAAAAGCATAAGCCCAGAACTTGCTGACGGGCCCGTTGTAGAAGCCTTGGTCACAGACGGACTGTTTCAGCCCTTTGCTCATCAGGACGAACGTCATGTAGCTCCCGGTTCGGATGGCACCAAATATACTACAGCAACAGAAATGATGAAGACACGTTACAATAGTTTAAAGCATCGACTTAGTCAAAAACTCATTACACAAAAAAAAGGTTGTTTTAAAGGTCCACTGACATCATCTTACAAATTTGCATGAAATGATATATATATATATATACAGGTAACCCTCGAGGTACGACACCTGCGACCTACGGCAACTCAGACTTACGATTTTATCATATTTAATAAAAATATGATTAAAAAAAAAAAAAATTTTTTTTTTTTTTTTTTTGTGTGTTTAAAAGTTATTAATTTCATGTGTATAGCACTTTGTTGCAGCTGTGGTTGTTTTAAATGGCTTTATAAATAAAGTATAAATATTAATTTTACGTTTTGATTAGAAATTTATCGTATTATGCAACTTCCGGTTTCCGCTCGCCACTTCCGGTCGCCATTTTACAACTGTACTGCAGTCAATGGAGCTCCAGAGTCTACTGTCAGCTGGCTCCGTGTGCCCGATCAGGGTTGCCTCATACGGATAAATTAGCTGGAAACACTCGGTCAACTCTGCGATCGGCGGCCACAACGCCGCCCGACATGCTAACGACAGCAGCTAACAAAGCAGCTAACACAGGCGAAGACACCGAGCCGACATGCCGCGGAGGATCCATCTGCGGCCGGGAGCTCGCCGCAAATGTCCGCCTGGCAGTCGGGGCCACCGGCTCAAAGTAAGACATTATATTTTTTATTTATTGTGCAGTTCTGTGCGTGTTTATGGCCTTAGTATGTCTGCTTGTTCAGTCTCATGCCATTAAATATGTGTGCGGCGCTCCGTTAGCGGTATAACCGCGACCTATGTCAGAAACGCGGACCTACGATAGGCATGTGTTTTTGGTCCGCGAGGTACGACAAAATCGACCTAAGTCACACACGTAGGTCCCTATCCCTGACGTAACTCGAGGGGTTGCTGTATATATATATATATATATATATATATATATATATATATATATATATATATATATTATCATTCAACTATGTCCGTTTTTGCAAACAAAATGATAAAATAATGAAAATTCCTTCTAAACTGAGTCTGAAATTAAAAACCGCTTTTCTCTCTGAAAAATCTGACTACAAGCGAATGCAACATTTGTGACGTAGGAAGCAGGACCGTCAGTCTGCGTCTGCCATTAATGCATAACGCATTCTCTGCCAGATCGCCTTTTTTTATAAGACTTGAAAAATGCCGGTTCGGTGTGTCACCTTCGGGTGTTCTAATATCATCAGTGAACAAGTGAGCCTTTTCACTTTCCCAAAAGATGTAAGACCTTCAGAGTCAGGGAGTCTTTATTGTCATTTGCACCGCATGTGGTACATGTGATGAAAACGAGATTATGTACACAGGGTCCCAGTTACATCCAACAACAAATGCAAGAGAAAAACAGTAATAACATCTAGAATTAACTAAGAAAACATCAACTAGTAATACACTAAGCCCTAATGTAGTGGAAAAACATCATTATAAACAGCAGCACGAACATGAGTCTGTATGAGCAGATGGTCACAGATGAACACAGATGAACACAGCAACAAGAAAACAGATCAGCATCAGCATGATGTGATATTTTGCAGTGTTTATTCTTATTATTTATTTATTCATGAGTCTAACAGCCTCAGGGTAGAAGCTGTTCCTCAGTCTAGTGGTTCTACATTTGATGCTCCTCAACCTCCGTCCTGAGGGGAGTGGGGCAAAGAGTGAGTGTGCTGGGTGAGTGAGGTCTTTCATGATGCAGGTGGCTCTTTTCCTGCATCTGGAGGTGACATCAAAAATGGAATAAAGCTGCCCCCCCCTCGGACTGAGCTCCCTGCTTCCTGAACAGGTAAGAGTCAAATACATACGGTGCAGATCTAAATTAGAACCTGATGTTTCTGCTCATCTAACTTCCTGCTTCCAAAACTGAAGACAAATAGCTCAAATCTTAACTTAGATTGATAATTTTGCTGTTTTCTTGTTCGCCATGAATATTTATATGGGGTATTATAAAGACGTTCTTTCTCCTACGTCACAAATGTTGCATTCGCTTGTAGTCGGATTTTTCAGAGAGAAAAGCGTTTTTTATTTTTAAATTCAGTTTGAAAGGAATTTTCATTAATTTATAATTTTGTTTTCAAAAAAGAACATAGTTGAATGATAAAATATATATATCTTCTATCACTTCATGCAAATTTGTAAGATGATGTCAGTGGACCTTTAAGTTTTAAAGACCGTGTAAAGTGAAATTAAATTTGTGTTTTTATTTTGTCACACGGCATAAATATGTGTTATTAATCACCCATATAAATCTGACTGATTAAAAACATTGATTTCCTTATAAAATTAAGTCTCAAAAATCATGAAAAAACATGATTTTGCCTTGCTCTAGAACGCTGGGGGCGTGTCGCACGTGGGCGTGATTTCAGCGCAGTACTGCGCCATGTCCAGCCCCCTTCAGAGCTGAGCTGTGTGGGGAGGCATACGGGGGAAGCAGAGATCACCTGCTCTGTTTTTATCTGAGTTCTGGCTTCCAGCAGCTCCTTTTTCCAAGAGTTACGCTGTTTTTAGTGCACTAACAACTCTGGTTATGTTTTTAAAGTTGAGGACACATAACTCCGCTGTTATAATCAGCGCTATTTTAGAAGATGAGCGGACTCGCGGTCCGAACCGGTCACATCGCATGCGGGGTCTGATCGCCACACACACACACGCGCGCGCGCGCGACCCGGTCACATGCATGCGGGGTCTGATCGCCACACACACGCGCGCGCGGGGGGGGGGGGGCGGAGGTGCGCGGAGGTGCAGGTGGCATGTGGTCGCTCCAGCAGCACGCCAGTACTGGAGGGAGACGGTCGGTAGCGAGTGAACGGCTCCACCGAAGAACGCATTTATAACGGCTGGAGCTGCAGGGGGTGGGGCTTGTGACCGCGTGACGAAACGCGGTCACATTTAAACCACGCCTAAAAAATCCTGAAAGAGAAATGTGTTTATACACAGTTTGATCTATAACTCCAAAATTAATTGAGCTACAATTTTGAGACTTTTTACTCATTTACAAGATTACAATTACGACATTTATAATGTTTATTGAAGAAAATGTTGAAATTCACTTTACACGGTCTTTAAAAATGTGATCTTTGTGTTTTTACCTGAACAGAGCGAGCGTGAGGGACCAGAGCACCAGTGGTCTCCTCAACTCGAACTTCTCCCTTTGTTTCATGACATGGCGGCCCCCCAGGATGATGGCAGCGTAGAGAGCAGAGTACAGAAAGGACTTCTTCCTGCAAACACAAACACATTACAGTTTTCTGGACTCGTCTTGGTCTCGACGTCCTGAGGAGCTTCGTGTTCAACACAGCCATCGCACGGGGCCAAACAGAGTCAGATCTAAGAAATGTGACAACGGTAGCTGAAACATGTCAAGCAGCTATTTATCTGGACTGCATCACGGCGACAGTTATTTAAAGTTCTGCTCCTAAGCAGACGATGCCAACACGCTGATTGTGAGGCGCAAACAACACGAGCGCTGTTCTCATATCAGCGTCTGGAGTCAACCTGTCCAAATGTCTCCGAATGCTGAGATTAGACCTTGTGATAATGTCTGTGAGAAACTACTGCTGCGCCACATGAAGGCCTTCTGCTGAACCGCCGCCTGGGTGCACAGAACCTGAACAACATGTCCAAGTACTCAACAAAACAGAAAGCACAGGTGGTCGGACTCGACAGACGGGATGCTGATGGAGCGGAGCAAACAAAAGACTGAAGCACGCCACCACAGCCCGTCAGCGTCGTCCACAACACGACACTTCCTGTTGGAGGAACAGGACCAAAACAGAACAAATAAACTTTGATTACGCTGCAGATGAGTTAAGTTTGTGGTCCCTTTTATTGCTGCATAATATGCAAATATGACACAAAGACAATGTTTTGTTGAGTCAGAAGAGAAATATGCAACCCTGCCAGTTCAGAGCGAAGCCATTCTGCCTCCTCATTCCTGTGTCCCCACGTCTTCACCAACAACTCGTGTTGCATTCACTGAACCTCAGAACGCTTGTTGTTGTTTCATGCTCCTGTAATGTGTCATTCAAATAACAGGCTACGGTAGTTACACCAGAAACTGGAGCAGAAGGTTAAACATGTTCCCAATTCAAGATGTTCACAAGTCCATTTTCTTCATTAACACCGGTAGTTCTCAACATTTCATGCATGAGCATTTTATACAAACAACACTGCATGTGACATGAAAAGACAAAAGATTCATTCAGTTTGATGTGAAACATGAAATGTCCTGAAGAAGAAGCTGCTGCACAACGTGTCACAGCCTGCACCGTGGAGGAGCAGAGGACAAGTGACAGTGGAGCATCCTTCCACAGATTCTCCTCAAATTAAGAAAAAGATTACAGTTAAAAATTTAAAAAATCTTTGTGTGTTTTACTTTCCCAAGAACAAAATATGCTGCAGGGTTGCTTCACAGAATAACAGGACTGCAGAATGACATCACTGCTCAAGC
>JBBPBX010033901.1:16383-32973 GCA_038048925.1 Garcialebias charrua
TACACTGGCCTACATTCTGCAGCTGGAAGGAAACAGACGAGGGACAATTCCAGTACTACACCTCAGCGCCGGGTCATCCAAGGGCAAAGGTCAATAGTTAGTCCACAGTACTGCAGTACACAGAGTACCTTCATTTTTTATCTTTAATGACTCTGGGCTGCAGGAAACAGAGCAGCAAATCAAGAAATTAAAAAACATCTAGAGCTCAGAAGAGTTGTGTTTTTTAAATAAAAATAATATGCTTTTTAATGGTTTATTTGTGAATTGATCATTTTACAAAGTCAAATGATTAATTTGTTCTTATTAATTTACCCTCAAAAGGTTTTGTGTTGGGGCGGCACGGTGGTTCAGTTGGTAGAGCTGTCGCCTCTAAGTGAGAAGGTCAGTGGACCGAATCCAGTCCGGGGGTCTGTCTGGGTGCAGTTTGCATGTTCTCCCTTGATGGACTGGAGACCTGTCCAGGGTGTCTCCGCCTCTCACACAGTGTATTATCACCAACATAAAACAACTTCTTGTCTTATCCTGAGGAGATGCCGTGGACTGCATCTGTGAAGGACAGGGGTGCATGCCATGTGAGACACAGCTGGCTTTGAGGACACCCACTGAAACCTTGTCCAGCTGATAGGGACATGTTGTGGATCATTGTGACAGGGCTTCATGTGTGTGCATTTAATGAACTGTTCCAGTATCTGTCCTTACAAGTGAAATTGTACCAGAGACAAATGTTCACCAGCAGTGTGTGAGTGGTTCATCTTAGTAAACATCAGTGAGTGTATTCCTCTAACAGACATGGGCACCAGTGACCCCCCTACCCCTACCCCCGACCCAAAAAGGAAGAAGAGGGAAAAGATAATGGATGTTGTGTGTTATGTTGTCTGTACTTTATCTGTTCTGTCTGGAACAGGTCCCTGTAGTAAACGACTCCTCGTGTCTCATTGAGACTATAGTATAAAGAAAGGTTGGATGAATGAATGAAGGAACTGTTATATTGGTGAGTTATTACAGACTCAATACAGAGTCAACATTATTTTGCATTTAAATCTATTGCAACAAAACTTTTTTTCATTCAACCTTTATTTACTTGATGGGACTCAAAGTGTAATTTACAGATGGGAGTTTAAATAACGTTGATGGTGAATCAACGGAAGCAGCAGATAGGTACCAGCAGCAGTCCAAGCGGCATGCGGCTCGAGGTGGTTGCTGAGGCAAAAACTCGGGCGTGGGAGGAGTTCGGAGAGGCCATGGAGAATGACTTCCGTACGGCTTCGAGGCGATTCTGGTCCACCATCCGGCGTCTCAGGGGGGGAAAGCGGTACGCGACCAACACCATTTATGGTGGGGATGGCGTGCTGTTGACCTCAACTCGGGATGTTGTGAGTCGGTGGGCGGAATACTTCGAAGACCTCCTCAATCCTACTGGCACGTCTTCCACTGAGGAAGCGGAGCCTGGGGACTTTGGGTCGGGCTCTCCAATCTCTGGTGCTGAGGTCGCCAAGGTGGTTAAAAAGCTCCGCGGTGGCAGGGCTCCGGGGGTGGATGAGATTCGTCCTGAGTTCCTTAGGGCTCTGGATGTTGTGGGGTTGTGTTGGCTTACGCGACTCTGCAATATCGCGTGGACATCGGGGGCAGTTCCCTTGGATTGGCAGACTGGGGTGGTGGTTCCCCTATTCAAAAAGGGGGACCGTAGGGTGTGTTCCAACTATAGGGGGATCACACTCTTAAGCCTCCCTGGTAAGGTCTATTCAGGGGTTCTGGAGAGGAGGGTCCGTCGGATAGTCGAACCTCGGATTCAGGAGGAGCAGTGTGGTTTTCGTCCTGGTCGTGGAACACTGGACCAGCTCTACACCCTCAGCAGGGTCCTGGAGGGTGCGTGGGAGTTTGCCCAACCAGTTTACATGTGCTTTGTGGACTTGGAGAAGGCATTCGACCGCGTCCCTCGGGGGGTTCTGTGGGGGGTACTCCGGGAGTATGGGGTACCAGGCCCTTTGATAAGGGCTGTTAGGTCCCTGTACGACCGGTGTCAGAGCTTGGTCCGCATTGCCGGCAGTAAGTCAGGCTCGTTTCCGGTGAGAGTTGGACTCCGCCAAGGTTGCCCTTTGTCACCGATTCTGTTCATAACTTTTATGGACAGAATTTCTAGGCGCAGCCAAGGTGTTGAGAGGATCCGTTTTGGTGGCCTTAGAATCGCTTCTCTGTTTTTTGCAGATGATGTGGTCCTATTGGCTTCATCAGATCGTGATCTACAGCTTTCGCTGGAGCGGTTTGCAGCTGAATGTGATGCGGCCGGGATGAGGATCAGTTCCTCCAAATCCGAGGCCATGGTCTTGAGCCGGAAAAGGGTAGCATGCCCTCTCCGGGTCGGGGAGGAGGTCCTGCCCCAAGTGGAGGAGTTTAAGTATCTCGGGGTCTTGTTCACGAATGAGGGAAAACTGGAGCGTGAGATCGATAGGCGGATAGGTGCAGCGTCCGCAGTGAAGCGGGCGCTGTACCGGTCTGTCGTGGTGAAGAGAGAGCTGAGTCAAAAGGCAAAGCTCTCAATTTACCGATCGATCTACGTTCCCACCCTCATCTATGGTCATGAGCTCTGGGTTATGACCGAAAGAACGAGATCTCGGATACAAGCGGCTGAAATGAGTTTTCTCCGCAGGGTGTCTGGACTCTCCCTTAGAGATAGGGTGAGAAGCTCAGTCATCCGGGAGGGACTCGGAGTAGAGCCGCTGCTTCTCCACATCGAGAGGAGCCAGTTGAGGTGGCTCGGGCATCTGGTTAGGATGCCTCCTGGACGCCTCCCTGGTGAGGTGTTCCGGGCATGTCCCACCGGGAGGAGACCCAGAGGAAGACCCAGGACACGCTGGAGGGACTATGTTTCTCGGCTGGCCTGGGAACGCCTTGGGATTCCCCCAGAGGAGCTGCTCCAAGTGGCTGGGGAGAGGGAAGTCTGGGCCTCCCTACTTAGGCTGCTACCCCCGCGACCCGACCCCAGATAAGCGGAAGAAAATGGATGGATGGATGGAGTTTAAATAACGTTAACGACCAACAGGAGTCAGGGCTTCACATTACAGTGTACCCAACTATTCATCCATCATCTTTACCCACTTCTTCCTTTTGAGGTCATGGGGGTCCCTGGTGCCCTAGCCTGGTTAAAACCAGACCCTTGTCCTTCACTTCGCTTCGTACTAGGGTCTGAGACTTCTCCCATAGACAACGATTTCTCCGGTAGATTTTTGACCGGACCAATCAGAGAACAGAAGACGGAGTTTTGAACGACGTCGACTGACGTCGTCAGTTAAAATGGCTGCCGCCACGAAGGAATTTTCAAGAAAACAAGGTAAAAAACTATTATTTCTTTGCTGAGAAAAAATATATTTCTTAGCTGACGTTATATCAGAAGTGTTCCTGAGCTTAACAGTTCCTAAATCAATTCACGAAATGGTCAAATCTGCTGGATTTAAATTGTTTCGGTTTGACATTTTCCAAACAGCCTCGGGTGCGCTACGAAAATAAATTATAAAAAATCGAATTTTATCTCAAATGTTTCATCCAGGCCAACAGTCAGTAAATTAGAGCCATATAATTACACACTGGTAGCAGAAAAAATATCCACCGAGTGGTTTCTGAGCTATTTATCTGATAGCCTGGACCTCGCCAGGCTAAACTAACAAAACTCCGCCTTCTGTTCTCTGATTGGTCCGGTCAAAAATCTACCGGAGAAATCCTTATCTATGAGAGAAGTCCCAGACCCTAGTACGAAGCGAAGTGAAGGACAAGGGTCTGGTTTTAACCAGGCTACTGGTGCCCATGTCCAGCAGTCACTGTGGGAAAGGTGGGGGACACCCTGGACATGTCTCCAGTCCATCACAGTGACACAGAGATAAAAAAAAAAATTTCCTATCTCACCTAGGGACATTTTAGAGTCACCAGCCAGTCTAACATACATGTTTTTGGTCTGTGTGAATAAACCGGAGTATCTGCAGAAAACCCACGCAGGACGGAGAGAACATGCAGACTCCACCCAGAANGACTGGGATTTGAACCGGGGCAACCTGCTCACTGCAAGGCGGCAGCTCTACCAACTGTGCCACCGTGCTGCCTCCAAACTGTACACTGACATGTAAATAACTGAAACTGCACTGAGGTTTTTGCCGTTTCAGATTTATCAGATTTATTAGTGTTTGTTTTTTCTGTTAATGCTCTGTCATGTCTGCATAAATCCATAATAACATGTAGACCTGATCTCCAATGATCTATTTTCAGAGGTCAACACAAGTGTGAACTTTCAAACTGCCCAGTGTCTCTACACTTCAGCACAGTTCCAGCCTTCAAACCCTCCTCAACTTCACAAAGCTGGAAACATGATGTGCAGGTTGCAACACAATGAAAGGCAGCACATAGCAGCCATTCTGCAAATGGAAAAGAGCAAACTGCTACCACTTTGCTAAAATAAATAAAGAAGCAGTGAGACCAGCTATGTTGTCTGGAGACAGAGACGTGGACAAGAAGACAGGAGACAGAACTCCTTAGGCGTGAGTAGCATGGATAAGATTAGGAATGGGAGTGAAAGTAAACCTTAATATTTTTGGTGCAATATATTCAAGTGCTACACTGTGGAGAAGAACAAAGGAAAGTATTGTTTGTTTGTTTGTTTGTTTGTTTGTTTGTTTGTTTGTCCCAGACAGAACAGAATTATAGAACCTGACGAGCAGAGGAAGGGATTTTATCGGCAGGTTCAATGGAGGAGCCAGGGGGTGGCCAGTGGTGGCTTTGGCCAGTAGCTTTATCTTCAGCCACCCCAATGATTTGAGAAAACTATACTTTTAAGCAATATAAAAACTAAAAAGCATAGCTTCCTCGAATGATTGGCCAGTTTACATATGCAGATATACTGTGGTGGCCAACTTGGATTTAACGACCCAGTTTTTGATGGTGACCTTTCTTATGCCTAGATGCAGCCACACACCAAAATGGAAATCAGTTCCTCACTTACTTTCCAGTTATCATGCTCACAACATGCATGGATGGACGGAGGACAAAAAGTGATTTTATATTGTTTTTAAAAACAGAAGGCAAAACCTCTCTCACAAAAAATATTTTAATGTCAGAAGCTGTCAAGCACAAAGTGACTGTGTACACTTTGATTCCCCTTAAGGAACCTTCCCAAGGAATCAGTGAAGTTCTACCTAATCTAATCCAATCTAATCTACACACATTTGAATACACGAAAAGAAAAGTTCAACTTGCCTGATAAGTTATCATCTTTGGGTTCCCATGATATTTTTTTGTATCTTTTTAAATCACATGGTCTTAAAGACACATTTAGGACAAGTTTGTTTATGACCATGGGTCAAAAAATGTTGCATTTCAACTTTTGTCCTGAAAAAAATGTCCTGATGATATCTGCATGACCAGTAATGAGCAGAAACTGTGATGTCTCAGGGGTCTAGCCTAGTGCCTCTGGGTTCTGTGGACCTCTGACAGATCCTTGCCTTGCAACACTTTGTAGCTTTATGTCTCCGTTTGCAGTGTCCATGTAAAAAGCCACTAATCATCACATCATCCTTGATGCAATTCATCCAACTCTTGCTTTATCAGCCTCTTGATCTTGTGCAAGCATGTGTCAAGTAATTTATGTAACTCTCTTTGCAAGTAAATATCATAAAATGACTTTAGTCTAACAGTACATGGCCAATGACAACAAAACTCGAACAGCAACTTTACCGAACCGACATGAAAATGCTCCGATGGATGCAACGCATTAGTCTTAAAGATCACATCCAATCGATCAAAATCCTGCGTCGAGCTGGCTTATGTAAGTAAGTAAGTAAGTAAAGTTTATTTACAGTATATAGCACTTTTCATAGATAAAATCAAAAAGTGCTGTACAACATGTAAATAAAAGATTAAAATAGACAAAAGAATTACTGTAGTAAAAGCTGATTAATCAAAACAATAAGAACAGCTAATAAAAACAAGAACAATTGATAAAAACACTAAATAAAAACATTTATCTAAAAGCTTGTCTGAATAAGGACGCATGCCGGCGACACCCTTTGCGGTGGTTTGGTCATGTTAAACGAAGTGAAAACAGTGCTATACTTGCTATTGAAAACCTTGAAGTACCTGGCACCCGTCCCAAAGGCCGTCCGAAAAAGACCTGGGTGCAAACTATTCAACAAGATCTGAAAGCATTGAACCTCAATGAACTGGACGCAACTGACTGCCTAATCTGGCGTCAAAAACTTGGCGACAAAGAAGTGACGTCCCACCCCGGAATCAGGAAAACGGACGTTAAACGAAGATAGATAGATCAAAGTCAACTTTATTGTCAAAACTGCAATATGTACAGGACATACACAGGATTGAAATTGCATTTCTCAGTCCCTCGGTGCAACAGTAACCATTTAAACACTAAAACACTGAAACAATAGATAGTACATCAGTTATAATGGTTTATATGTTTAACCGCTGATGACAGGCCTCTACAACCTGTTTTACTGTTTGGTACCACACCACTCATCTGTAAGCTGACGAAGCCAAAATGTTTCATATACACAGCCTGCTGCGGTATATTTAAAAACTGTATTAGCCTGTTAGAAAAATAATGAAAGGTCAAAGAAGCCATAGGCCACAGTTTAGCTGATATGGTTGAGGTGTTTGGGGGATGGGAGGTGCTGCTTGTTGTCGTTCCAAAGACGCCAAAGAAGAAAATACTGTTTTCAGCCAAAAGTCTGTGACCCTTTTTGTGTAGACTGTCTTTGAAGAACAAACTGACTCCAGCTGGATCTTCATCATCTTTATCTTTCTTGCTCATTCAACAAGCATGTATCTGTTACATTGATCTTACTTGATGTTACATTGATCTCTTCGTGTTTCTGTAGAAATGTTGACTGGAATCTCCTCGGTTAGAGTTGGTGAAATTTACAGTACATCTTGTTTTAAAGCCTCAGTGGAGGTTCTTAAGAAACAAAAGTCAAGTTACACATTCTTACACAAATCTTAAAACAAAAAAATAGGTCAAACTTGAATGCTTAGTCATAAAATAATGTTTAATTTATACAGAAACACAAAGGTGCTTAATGTCCAATTTCTTTTGTTCTGACACATACATCTGAGGCTTTTCTACCAAAGCAACAAATTGTTAAAATCAATGTCAGCTACATCAGTTTACTGCGAGACCTGAGAGTAACTGTTCAAAAACACCTTTGAATTTCTGTCAGATGCACAGAAATCTGTGTTCCAGTGAATAAAACTCACAGCGTTGACTGTCATTATCTAGTCCCAGCTCCAAGTCATGAGGCAGGTGACAAATATTGCACCAGCATGCAAGTTTTTTTTTTTCTGTAAATGCTCTGGCATGTCTGCATAAATCCAGAATGAGGAATTGTGTTGCACATTCGCTCTAAAAATAGATGATCAGAGTTAGAAGTGTGAATGTACCTTCACACTGCCCTGTGCCTCTGCACTTCAACCAGTCTTTAAATCCTCCCCAACCTTACACAACTGGAAACATGATGTGCAGGTTGCAACACAATGAAAGGCAACACATAGCAGCCATTCTGCAAATGGAAAAGAGCAAACTGCTACCACTTTGCTAAATATACTGTATACAGGTAACCCCCGACCTACGGCGCCCGCGACCTACGGCAACCCGGACCTACGAACGTATCGTATTTAATAATTTAATAAAAATATTAAATAAAAAATAAAAATAAATCGTTTTTTGTGTGTGTGTGTTTAAATGTTATTAATTTCATGTGTACAGCACTTTGTTGCAGCTGTGGTTGTTTTAAAGGCTTTATAAATAATATTTTTAATAAAAATGATAAGTTTTTGTCTTAATGCAGTCCAGACTGAAGACCCACTTGTTCAAAAAAAGCTTTCAGTGTGTAACTTTTATTACTTTGGTATTTTAGTATGTAGCTTTTTTATTTCCATTGCCTCCTTTTATTGCTGTTACTTTTATTCTATTTTCACTGATTTATTGTACCGTTTTTTTATATTTTCTGTCCTGTTAAGCACCTTGGTCAAGGCATTGTAAGAAGGTGCTATACAAATAAAGTTTATTATTATTATATTATTATTATTATTATTGCGCAACTTCTGGCCGTTCCAGGAAATGCCCCGGCAGCCATTTTAGGTAGTTCTGTTGTCCCGGCAGCTGGCTGTGAGGACTGTGTTTGTTCCAGGATTGCCTCATATGGATAAATTAGTAAGCTGGAATCGCTCTGTGAACTCTGTGGACGTCTCAGCCTGGAGCAGCAGCCGCGGATCGATCACCGATCGCTCTGTCATCGCGCCGGACCGCCGCGCGAACACCAGCTCATGGCCTGGCTAACAGGCAGCTAGCAGAAGCTAACACAGGCCTCGAGCAGCTGCCGTGGTTCGCCGCGCTGCTCGGCCCGACAACATCAACGCATGGCAACCTAAGATGTCGGCTTTGACCATCTCAAAGTAAGAAATTATATTTTTATTTATTCTGTATTAATTAATTATTTTATTCTGTAATAATTTTACAGTATTGAATGTGCTGTGCTGAATAGCAATGTTTAACATTACTGCACACTACTGTACATGCTGTACAGTTACTGTGTGTGTTTATGGATGAATGTGTGGTGTAATATGTTAGATAAGTGTTTGTAAATAAAGTTCTGTGCATGTTTATGGCCCAGTATGTCAGCTTGTTCAGTCTCATGCCGATAAATTTGTGTGTGGCGCTCCGTTAGCGTTATTTCCACGACGTACAAACGAAATCAGGACCTACGAACGAGACGTTATTTTCACCCCCTAGCTACGGCAGAATCGAGCTGCAAACGGTCCTTAGGTCCGGAACTCGTTCGTAACTCGCTGGCTCCCTGTATAAAGAAGTAATGAGACCAGCTATGTTGTTTGGAGACAGGGACATGGACAAAAAGACAGAACTGGAAGAAGCAGAAATTAAGATGTTGAGGTTCTCCTTAGAAGAAGTAAGAGCTATGTGTTGTACGATGATGAAATTAATTCACTGCATTTAACCCATCACACCTGAGATACACCCAGGTGGAGCAGTGGGCAGCTTTGTAAGTGCCCGGGGAGCAGTTAGGAATTAGGTGTCTTGCTCAAGGACACCGCAACATGTGGGCATGGCGGGGCGCTGAACCTGTGGGATTCTGGTCCCAACCCGGCATCCCTACCTCTACATCACAGGCGCCCCTGGCACCGAGAAGGCTCAAACTCTCAGGTGAATTATGCCCCTTTTCCACTTGGTGGCCCGGGTCGGATGTGACGTCATATTTGCGTGCCAAACGCGCGTTGGACAGCATTTCCACCTAACAGATGTGCCGCGCCGCGCCAAGATTCCGGACTCATCTCAGAGCAGGGTCCAGGCCGGCTGGCCCGAACCATGGGGAAGAGGCTGGACTGAGTTTGAGGAAGTGGCTGCCGCGAGGGAGCAAACACCGAAGGACTTTACAAGATTAACACGGTAAAAACAATTATTTGTATTTAAAATTATAGCAAACATGTGTCTTAAGCCGAACTATTCCTTAATAATTTCACGTTGTTGTCAAAACGGCAGGATTTAAAAAAGTAGTTTCGCCATGTGCACGCGCGCCCCCGCGCGCGCACGTGAGCCGTCTTTATTTCTATAATGTAGCTAAATAAACGCTTTAAAAAATATATTTCATAGCTGACGTTATATCAAGAGGGTGCTTGAGCTTAACAGTTCCTTAATAATTTCACGTTGTGGTCAAATCAGCTGGATTTAACAAAGTAGGTCGACACGTGCACATCACATGCACGCGCGGGTGGGGTCGATCGGCGTTCTTTCTTTTAAATGTAGCTAAATAAAAGCTTAAAAAATATATTTCATAGCTGGCTTTATACCACGAGGGTTCCTCAGGTTAACAAGTCCTTAATAATGTCACGTTGTGGTCAAATCTGCTGGATTTAAATTGATTTGTTTTGACTAATTCCAAACCTGTCACATGTGCTTCGAAAATAAATTATTAAAAAATCGAATTTTAATTCAAATAACTCCAACAGCTTACAGTATGTACATGAACATGTTGTGATTACATTTTGTTAGTTTGAAAAATATCTGCTTTGTGGTTTCTGAGATATAAGATATGTGTTAAATACTAGTAGAAAAAAAAGCTAGGTCGACACACTTATGTCTATAAAAAATCGAATTTTAATTCAAATAACTCCAACAGCTTACAGTATGCACATAAACATGTAGTGATTACACTGTGTTGGTTTGAAAAATATCTGCTTTGTGGTTTCTGAGATATAAGATATGTGTTAAATACTAGTAGAAAAAAAGAAGCTAGGTCGACACACTTATGTCTATTAAAAATCGAATTTTAATTCAAATAACTTCAACAGCTTACAGTGTGTACATAAACATGTAGTGATTACACTGTGTTGGTTTGAAAAATATCTGCTTTGTGGTTTCTGATATATTTGATATATGTATATATATCTTATAAAATATATCTACATATAAAACTGTTTCTAGACTGAATTACCGGTAACCATGTTTTTCTTTTTTTACAGTTAAGACGAAGAAGTCAACACCAGAATTTATCAACTTTTGTCTTCTGGAGGAAGCACATGAGACAACGAGAAAAAAATCATTTAGGTGTATGCAGTATTTATTTTTGTGCTTTTTTCACTTCTTAGTTTTCATAATAAACTTTTTTTTCTTAAGTGGTCTCATTGAACAATAATTTCCTAAACATATGTTAAGTGTCTACAGTATAGTGTTTGTTTAAAAATATATTGGAAGTTAAGAATATTTTCCATTTGCATTTGCCCTTTAAAGAATCATAAGAAAAAAGATTATTGGATTTGAACATCCATCCATCCATCCATCCATCCATCCTTCCTGATGTCGTGTCATGGGTAGTGCAGCAGCTTTTCCAAGGATGCACAGACGTCAAATACGTCAACATCAACCCATCCATCCATCCATCCATCCTTCCTGATGTCGGGTCGTGGTGCAGCAGCTTTTCCAAGGATGCACAGACGTCAACATCAACCCCGATGAAGCTGTTCTTGGATGCCTAAACGAGTTTCCTGATCAACAAACATTTAATTATTAATACTTTGTTTTTACGTTTAAAGAAACATGCTTTTAATGTTTAACGGACAGTTTAAACCAAATTATCCATTTGCATTTGACTTTGAATTATCCCTGACAAAATATTACCGTTTAAATTTAATGAAATACAAACATTTAATATTACAGGGCCAATTGAAACCTAATTAATTCCTAATCTGTACCTTACTGTAAAAATAGTTTAACTGATTACAGGGCAGTGCGATCGATGTGTTAAGCAATGTTAACAGGATCCTTGTGCATATATGAGAATAATCTTTATTATAAAGAAACAAAATGGAAAACACATGGGTTTAAAACAAGCTGAAAAGGCAATAAAGTAATATTAGAGCATTAAATAGCTCAAGGGACATTACCGCCAACAGGTGGTGAGACAAGGTCCTGCAGGGTGTTCTTCTTCTAACGTTTAGTGGTGGCTAGTAAATAGCTTGAGGTAACACTACCGCCACCACGTGGTAGGACGAGTGAGATTCTACACCCCGCCCACAGAAGGGCTGCAGTAAGTGAATGGAGACAAACCTACATGTGAGCCGAGCCGAACTGAACCAGACCGGACCAGACTGAGCCGCTCTGGGCCGAGCAAGTGGAAAAGGGGCATTTGTCTACCAACCATGAAGGCTGCAGTTCTGATCCCTGCTCTGGCAGTCATCACCGGCTCCGATGCCTGTCCGCCGGTGCATCAGGCTATGACAGTGCTTGGAAGAAAGTGTGGATCGTTTCTGGCAGTTCATCTCTGAGCTCAACAAGAAAGCTGAGCTCAAGGTCCCTTAGCTCAACCAGGAGCTAATTACCCTGATCACCAACACCATGGCAGAGATGACGACATACAAACATTATATCCAGACCAAACTGGCCCCTCACACTGTCACCTCCCACACTCAACCGTCTGAGGACCTGCAGCTTCTGACCAATGGTGTGTTGAATAAAGCTTAGTGACAACTATTCATCACTGACAAGAGCTATCCCTGTGTCAGAGCAAGGGCAGAACAAGTCCAGATCAGCGATGAAGAAGGGGAATTTAATTCATTTGTGTAACATACAAAACAGTCCGGCGCCGGGCAATTTATTGTGAGACAACGCGCATCGCGTACGCGGCCGTAAAATTTGAGCTTTGCGCGTTCGTGCCCTGCGGGGCTACGCTTGCGCCTCTGCGTACGTACGGCGTAGTGTGGCGTACTGCCTGTACGCTGTGCTCTGCCGGGGGCTTTATGTTTACTGTGAGATCGGATGGTCCCTTGCATACCGAAAGTGTTTTTCACTTTAGGATAAAAGTGCTTCTGAACTGCAAAACACATAAAACACATGAAGCTTAGCTGGCTGCTCCATGTCTCACTTCTGTCTGGTTTGTTATAGTTTGAGCACATTGTTCCACAAGAGCACACCACAAACACAGCCAGTGATTGACTTCCCAAACCTTTGAATCAGGTACTACAGCAGGCACGTCACATCGGCACCTTCGAAGCGTCTGACGTCATTGATCACGTGATATTTTTTTCCAATTGAACCAAACTCCGACACAGACCTTCTGAAACACGGGGTCGTTTCTTTGGTGCCGGAGCTTCAGCTTCAAACGGTCTGTCACTACTGTGTCCCAACTTTTTTGGAATCCGGTTTGTAGAAATAATGTGCACAACCTACAATGCAGTTGTGCAAGAGCCGTGCACATGAAAATAGTCTGTAGTTTTCAAAACCTGGCTGTGCAAAACAGCATCACAGCTCGCAGGTTCAAACTACGATGAACGTTGGTAATTTGAGAGTTTGGTGCTTTCTGAATCATCTTGAGCTTCATCACATGATTGACGTGTGCTTCTCTTTACTTACAGTGATCAGCATTTTCTTTTGTGTCTGTTCAGAACTTCCACAACGTTTGGTCTGGAAGAAGAACGAGGTTCTCACTGAGCAGCAGCTCTGGAACCAGGAGAGGAACTCCAATTTGGACCAGGAGGAACCAGAACCTCCACAGATTGAAGACGACCAGGTGGAACCAGAACCTCCAGTGCCGGAACCTACATTTCTACAGATTAAAGATGACCAGGAGGGAAGTGAATCTACATGGGAGGATTCAGAACCTCCACAGATTGAAGACGACCAGGAAGAACCAGAACTTGTACAGATTAAAGAGGAACTGGAGGAAGAACTGCTCTTACTGAAGCAGGAGACAGAGACTGAGGAAAAGAAGAGCTGTGAACCGGACCCCAACAGGGACCAGCTCCTCTGTCAGAACTCTTCTGAGGCTGAAAATCAAGATAATGAAGGACGCAGGAATTACTACCTGAAACTCACCAGGAGAAGTCCACAAACCAGAGGAGAAGGTGTGGCCACTTCAAACCAGAAGACCCACAAAGATGTTCACACTGGTGAAAACTTGTTTCCTGGTAAGATTTGTGGCCGATGCTTCAATCGCTAAAGTAATTTGAGTAATCACATGAGAACTCATGCGAGTCAGAAACCTTTGTCATGTCCGACCTATGGGGTTGTTTCTTTGGTGCCCCGGAGCTTCAGCTTCAAACGGCCTGTCACTACTGCTCGCTGTTCTTTTCCTCCTTGGTAAATCTAACACCATGGCTCTTTGTTTTGTATTCAAACAGATTCTTACAGCATTTTACTTTCAGATATCTTTTTTTTGTCCCACAATCACTGTGAACTGAATCCCTGTGATTGGTGCACGTGATTGGTGGTCAGAATCAGAATAAGCTTTCTTATCATTGCACCGAGATAAAACGACAATATGTCAGTTAGGCATGTAACGGTACACGTGGGTGTACCGAACCGTTTCGGTACGCCACGTTCGGTTCGGTCCACATGTGTACCGTTTCGGTTATTTTTTCACTCATTGAACGTTAATATATGCGCCGCGGAACAAAATTTCCTGGGCGCGTTTCAGCACGGAGCTATTATCGCGCAGCACGCGCAGCATTATTAGCCATTAGCTGCTCGCTCCGGTCTCCTGTTTGGGAACGTTATGGCTTTCTTGTTAAGACGAGCGCACATTCAAAGCTGTGTTTGTGGACGTTGTTTCATGAAGACTGGCTCTGCAGCAGCTGCGTGACGCAGCTCTCTGCAGCAGCAACACGTCTAACGTGAACGCGTTGGAAACTACGTCATCGGAATGTGAACGAAGAAACAGCAGCTGTTGCAGAAACACCGCTAAAAGCCGCTGCATTTGAACAACTTTTATCAGGTAAATCAGAGCGGTCCAGAGCAATAAAACAAACTGTAGGAGTTTTTAAAGATCTGAATTTAAGTCTGAATGTTGTTTATGACGCAGGCTTTAAAGTTATTGATCCTCGCTATGAGACATGATATCCATCACTCAAAAAGTTCAGAACTTTATGAAAAAACTAAAACTGATATTGTCAACAAGCCTTGGAGCTGAGCTCTGATGATGATGATGAGTGAGAGCTTCAACCGTTCAAGAAGAGGTATTGTTCTTTTACTATTATTATCTAAATAATCTTTTTTATTTAAAATCATAATCTTATTAACTTTTTTTTTTAAATCTCTGTGTTTTATTTTCAGTATGGGACAGAGGTAGCTGCTGTCTCCTTCCACTTCAGGGACAGACATCCACCAGAGATCACCTGCAGCTAAGAAGTGTGTGATGACTGAACTGAACTCTGAACTTTTCCAGGACCTGTCCCACCAAGAAGAGGTTGTGAGTACAGTAATGAGGACAAATACAGCCACACTGCTGCTACTGGACAAAAACTTGATTAGTTAGATTGTAAACAGTCTGTTGCTGCTTATTGTTCTGGTTCTGACTGTTATTGTATTTATTAAGATTTTTATTATTGTTAATATAGTTTATTTATTGTAGAGTGCTGTTTATTTAAAATATCATCCAAATGGGTCACTTTTATTTATTACTACAATACAATACAAACATATTTTTGGCATATTTTCAAAATAAACATTTTGTAAGTCTTTATTTTGTCTTTTTTTTTGTACCGAAAATAAAACGAAAATAAACCGAACCAAGCCCTCCTTGTAGTTGAACCGAACCGAAATGTGATTTTAGCGTACTGTTACACCCTTAGAATATATGCACCGCGGAACTAAATTTCCTGGGCGCGTTTCAGCACGGAGCTATTATCGCGCAACACGCGAAGCACCCGCAGCATTTAGCTGTTAGCATGTCGTGTGCTGTCTTCTGTTTGGGAACGTAATGGCTTTTTTGACGAGCGCACATTCAAAGCTGTGTGGATGTTGTTTTACAAGACTGGATCTGCAGCAACACGTCTAACGTGAACGCGCTGGAAACGACGTCACCTGAATGTGAACGAAGAAACGGCAGCTGTTACAAACAGCGCTACAACAGCTGAGCTGCATTACAATAGAATAGAATATATTTTTATTGGCATATTTGCACCAAGGTACAAAGTGTTGCAATTGGCGCGTGCACCATCCTAAGAGGGACGTACTACTTCATCCGAACGTGAACGAAGTAAAGCACTCAGCTTGTTACAAACAAACAGCGCTAACAACAACAGCTGAGCTGCATTAAAACTACTTCATCAGGTGATTCAGGTCGGTCCAGAGCAATAACTCAAACTGTATGAGTTTTTAAATAACTGAATCTACGTCTTTGGGTAGCATGCCCTCTCCGGGTTGGGGAGGAGGTCCTGCCCCAAGTGGAGGAGTTTAAAGTGAAACAAAACCCAAATTTAACTTTTTTTTTAGCTGATAAACTCCCTAGAATGTGTTTAAAATGTTTCAGAGCACTATTTCTGTGTTAATTTTCATGAAATTGTTCGTATTAGTTAAAATCGGCAATATTTGGTCTAAAAACGAGTATTCGTAATCCTATGGGTTGAACTGTGGTATTGCACCCTGATTTTCTCATTAGTTTACGATTCGTACAGTCATTAATTTTCGCACAATTTCGTCACATCCTCTGCTGTCTGTGTATAAAAGTGGAGCCACTCCCCCGAGAAGGTCACTCCCCCTCCAGAGTTCAGGGGTTGGATTAGCGATTAGCAACATAGCATTAGCATAGAAGAGCCACGATGTTCCAAGAAAGCTCTTCAAACTGATGTTCACCCACCCTTACACCATCAGGTTACAATCCGTTTGGAGGTGAGTACCATTTTACACCTTTCCATTCCATAATTTATCTTTTGAGTATATGACGTGTTTCTTCATGTGCTGTGTTTGCGACCTGCAGCGTTGCTTCGGTGTGGCCCCACATAAGGTTGCGGCGTTTTCATCTGTTGCTGATCAACGTTAGTTTGTGTTGTAGTTGTGTTTATGCTAAAAATCTAGTGTTTCTTATGAACACTGCAGAGTGTGTGACTGAACTCTTATGAACTCAGATAAGGAAGACCGCAACATCAAAAAACAATGGAGACTAGCTGTTGGTAATTTTAGCTGTTGTACTAGTTACGATGTTTTAGACACGGTGTTCTTTTGCTGCAAATAATGTTGTGGATCAAAGGTATTTATAAAATAATATGTACTTGGCGAATGAGTATCATGGGCAGCAGTATTTATTTTGC
>JBBPBX010033902.1:0-15025 GCA_038048925.1 Garcialebias charrua
GCTGGAGGAGCTGCAATCCTACAACTTCTCTGTCATTCATCGGGCCGGAGCCAAGCACGCCAATGCCGATGCCCTCTCCCGCCGGCCTTGCGCTGCAGAGGGGTGCAGTTACTGTGACCGGAGGGAGAGGTTGGAGGAGGAACAGCTGCATCGGAACCATCGAGGATCAGGTCAGAGTGACTTGGCGATCTGCAGAGAGCTGCAGGTGGTTGGCACAGACAGCTGGAGGCACCATCAGGAACAAGACCCTGACATCCAACCTGTGTTGCAGTGGGTGGAGAGGCAACTGAAGCCGCCGTGGGAGGAGGTTGCTGGACTCTCGCTGGCAACTAAAGGGTTGTGGTCCAAGTTTGAGGCTCTGCGACTGGAAGATGGAGTACTGCAGAGGTCATGGAAGGACCCCTCCACAAGTGAGGAGCGGTGGCAGATTGTAGTCCCAAAAGGCCTGAAAGACGTAGTCCTGCAGGGCGTGCATGGAGCGTCTGGGTCTGGACATTTTGGTGTCACAAAAACTCTCCGTCGCCTCCGACAGGGGTTTTATTGGGGCCAGTGTAGGAGGGATGTGGAGGATTTCTGCTGCCGCTGTGACCTCTGCACGGCACGGAAGGGGCCGACGGGTCAGTCTCACGCCCGCCTACAACAGTTTGTTGTAGGAGCCCCGATGGAACGAGTGGCCGTGGACATCATGGGCCCCCTACCACGCTCAGACAGGGGAAACTGTTATGTCCTGTCGGCTATAGACTATTTTACAAAATGGCCGGAGGCGTACGCCATCCCTGATCAGGAAGCAGAGACTGTGGCAGATGCTTTGGTTGGGGGCCTGATTAGCAGGTTTGGGGTGCCAGACAGTATTCATAGTGACCAGGGGAGAAATTTTGAGTCACGGGTGTTTTCTGTCATGTGCAACCGCCTTGGCATCCACAAAACAAGAACGACACCATTACATCCCCAGAGCGACGGCCTAGTGGAAAGGCTCCACCGCACCCTGGGACAGCAGCTGGCCATCCTCACAGCAGAGCATCAGCGGGACTGGGACGAGCACCTGCCACTGGTGCTAATGGCATGCCGCTCAGCTGTACAGGACTCCACGGCATGCACCCCATCGCTCCTCATGTTGGGGAGGGAGCTGCGCACACCAGCCGAACTGTCCTTCGGGCGCCCGCCGGATGCACCTGATGTTCCAGCGGGTCCCGAGTATGCCCGGAAACTTCAGGACAGGTTAGAGACGGCCCATGCGTTTGCCCGGAGGCAACAGGAGCAAGCAGGCATGCGCCAGAAACGGAACTATGATGTAAGGGCTAAGGGCCGACACTTCACTCCAGGGGAGCTGGTCTGGGTGTACAACCCTCGTAGGAAGAAGGGACGGTGCCCGAAGCTGGACAGTCAGTGGGTGGGTCCCTGCAGAGTGTTGGAGCGCCTGGGGGAGGTGGTCTACAGAGTTCAGATGCCCCAAAACAGGAGAAGAGTAGCTCTGCACAGGGACAGGTTGGCCCCCTATCAAGGCAGGTCTGCACCTCAGTCCCCAGAAGGCCAATGGTCAGGGTCTCTGGTGCGTCCGCCAACCTCCCCAGAAGCCTTATCACCGACATCGAATGATGCCCCGGCCCCAGAGCCTGTAGCGCCGCTGGGAGCTCGCCCGCAGCGGACGAGGAGGGCTCCAAGACGGTTTGATGACTTTGTTTGTCCCCTCGTGGGCGAGGGACTCTGTAGTGGAGGGTTAGTGTAACGACCCTGTGTTGGTTCTGCTTTGGGTCCAAGTGTTTCTGTGTATTTGTTGAGCTGTTGTGATTCTGTTGACCCCCGCCCTCTTGTGTTGGACTGGTCGTGGGGGTAGGGGAGGGGTAGGAGCAGGGAGGAGGGACCGGGAAAAGAGAGACGAAGAAGAAGAGTCCGTGGAGTGTGTTGTTGTTAGCAGGCAGCTAGCAGTGTGTTCGCTCGCGTGTGTACCGCGTTTTCTGTTGAGGCGTGAGCTGGAGCCTCGGTAATAGCAGCTCGTCCCTGTTTCTGAATAAACCCCGTTTGGCTGGACTCCATCTGCAGTGTTGGCGTCATTACAATATATATTAAACAAAAGCGGGGCTTTGTTTAAAAACGCTCTTAAGTTTGTGATACAGGTCATAAAACTGATAATTATTCATGAACAAGTTGACGTGTAGGGAGTGTTGATCACATCATCCAACACCTTAAACAGAAAAACGGGGCTTTGTTATATATAACGGAGCTGTCGGGAAAGACAAGAGGCGGTGGAATATGTTTCTATATAAACGAAGGTTGGTGCTCAGATGTCTCAGTGCTGAACAAACACTGCAGCTCCAACTTAGAGACTCTGTTTATTAACTGTAAACCCTTTTATTCACCGAGGGAGTTTTCCTCATTCATTCTGGACCACCACACAACACAAAGATTTTAACACTGTACTCTGTGTCATCAAAACGGGTTATTCACTCAACTCACGGTCATGTGCTCATTCAATTTGCACTACTTATATTTGCACTAATGTTTACATTACTGCCTATAGTAATACTACTGTTTACATTCACTGTTTACATTTATTACTACTGTTTTCATTCAATACTACTGTTTACATTTATTACTACTGTTTACATTTACACTACTTTTTATATCTACACTACTGCTGATATATATATTTTTACTAGCCTTATTGCATATGCCACTTTACCTCTATACCAATATCAACTACCTCATACATATACTGTGTACATAAACTTCATATGCTGCTTTGTCACTCTATTACAAATGTCAATGCCAGAACTTTCATTTTATTTTATAGATATACTTTTTACACTTTTATACTACTATGCAAAAAATTCAGGACAGTATTACACTTTTGTTATTTCATTTTATGCTTATGTTTATTAAATGTTTATTCAAAGTCAACTTTATTGTCAGAACTGCAATAAGTACAGGACATACACAGGACTGAAATTGCGTTTCTCTCAGTCCCTCGGTGCAACAGTAACCATTTAAACACTAAAACACTAAAACATTTAATAAACATAAGCATAAAATAGTAAAAGTGTAACACTGTCCTGAGTTTTTGCATAGTAGTATAAAAGTATAAAAAGTATATCTATAAAATAAACTGAAGGTTCTAGCATTGACATTTGCAAAGAGTGGCAAAGCAGCATATGAGTTAATGTACACAGTATATGTATGAGGTAGTTGATGTTGGTATAGAGGCAAAGTGGCATATGCAGTAAGGCACATAAGGCACATTGGGCATCCTTAAATAAGGCTAGTCAGAGAATACTGTATATGTATCAGCAGTAGTGTAGATATAAAAGTAGTGTAAATGTAAACAGTAGTAATAAATGTAAACAGTAGTAATAAATGTAAACAGTATTAATAAATGTAAACAGTGAATGTAAACAGTAGTATGACTATAGGCAGTAATGTAATACAAACATTAGTGCAAATATGAGAAGTAGTGCAAACTGAATGAGCACATGACCGAGAGTTTAGTGAATAACCCGTTTGATGACACAGAGTCCAGTGTTAAAATCTTTGTGTTGTGTGGTAATGTGTGAGAAAGTTTTTTGTGTTAAGGCAGTTCAAATGGGAGGGGAGGCAGAGTGTTTAGCATCCTGACTGCCTGATGAACAGAGCTGTCTCTCAGTCTGCTGGTTCGAGCCTGGAGACTCCTCAGTCTCCTCCCTGATGGCAGCAGTCTGAAGCAGCTGTGTAGTGGGTGTGTGGGATCACCTGCCATGCAGAGGGCTTTCCGAGTGAGGCGGTTGCTGTGTAAGTCCTGCAGTGAGGGGAAGGAGGTGCCGACGATCTTCTCAGCTGCTCTCACGATGCGCTGGAGGCTCTTGCGGCAGGATGCAGTACATGCACCAAACCACACAGTGATGCAGCTGGTCAGGACACTTTCTATGGCTCCCCTGTAGAAGGTGCACATGATGGGGGTTGAAGCTCCAGCCCTTTTCAGCTTGCGGAGAAAGTAGAGACGCTGGTGAGCCTTCTTGGCCAGTGATGCAGTGTTCCTGCTACAGGACAGGTCCTCTGAGACGTGCACTCCCAGGAACTTGGTGCTGTCTACTTTCTGTAGCGTCCGCGGAAACTCAATAACCACACCGCGTCGCTTCGTTGCACCAAACTTTACTGAACTCAAAACTCCCCTCACCCTCACATTTACCCATGCCGTAAAGCATCTCTTAAAGGCACAGTAACATGTCGCAACAAACAGTACAACATTACAGGTCCAAAAAACACATTAAACACTGTTTTCTGAACACATTTTCCCCCCTTCACCCCCTTGAAAACATAATACTTTACAAAGAATAACAGATTAAACTGGACTCAATAAAACACAGATTAACATTTCTTCAGTAACACAATCACCCTGTCACATAGTCCCCAAGCCAGACAGGTGGGACCCTCAGTCTCTGGGGCCGTGCTGGCTGCTGAGTGGAGTCGGGCAAAGCTGGTGGAGTATCCCTCACCTGAATAGTCATTGGCCTAGGCTGCCAACCCAGCGCCGTTGCCGGGGCCAGCGGAGATGCAGATGCTGGTGGGGCGATGACCCTGTGCAGACGATTTGCGTGCCAACGACTCCCATTTTCCAGTCTGTATGTGGCCGGCCCCAATTGCTTAACCACCCGCAGTGGCTCTGACCAGAATGATTTCAGTTTATTTCTCCGATGAAGCCGTTTGATCCTGACCCAATCCCCTGCAGCCAGTGAGGGGGTCTGCACTCGGTGCGTGGCATCAAACCTCTCTTTCATCCGGGCCTGCGAACCCTTCACCTGAGCTCTGGCTTTCTGGAGCTCTGGGCTCCCGCGTGCAGGAGCTGGCTCAGCTCTCAGACAGTCCAGGGGTTGCTTCAGTTCGCGCCCGATCATTAACATCGCCGGTGAAACTCCTGTGGTGGAATGCTTGGATGCCCGGATGGTCAAGAGGGTTTGGTTGAGAGCGTCGCTGAAGGTTCTCCCCTCCTCCAGACAGGCTCTGAGTCCATTTTTGAGAGTTTTATTGAGTCGTTCCACACCACCATTGCTCTCTGGGTGATAAACTGCTGTCCTGATGTGCCTGATGGAGCGTAGTGTGAGGAACTCTGTGAACTCTGCTGAGGTGAACTGGGCCCCATTATCCGTTGTAACAACACTGGGGAGGCCCCAGCGTCCAAACAGGTTGTCCAGGCAGTCTATGATGGTGTGTGCAGTGATGGAGCTCAGTTGGCAAACCTCAGGCCACTTCGAGTGAAGATCATGAACAACCAGCAGGTAGCGGGCGTGAGCAGATGCCCCATGAAGTTCCCCACAGATGTCGACCTGAATATGTTCCCAAGGTGAAGGTGGCCAAGGGGTCGGGGTGAGAGGGGCTGTGGCAGGCTGGCCAGTTTTCCCACTCAAAAGGCAGCAGGCGCAGTGACGCACCAGCTCCTCAACGTCAGAGTCTAAACCGGGCCACCACCCTGTATCACGGCAGCGCTGCTTCACCTTGTCCACCCCCAGGTGCCCCTCGTGCGCCATATGCAGTACCCTGGTCCTGAGGGTTTCTGGAATGACTGCCCGGTGACCACGAGCAAGGCACACCGCCCCCTAGCAGGAGAGTTCGTTGCGGAAACGGTAGTAGGGAAGCACCCTGTCATCCACTTGGGCAGGCCAGCCATCCTGCACATAGGTACGGAGCACTGTGAGTGCCTCATCTGCAGCTGAGGCCTGCTGCAGCTCTGTCAGGGTAACTGTTGAACTGAGGGGTCCATGTAGGACATGCTGGCCCTTAGCATCACTCACAGCAAAGCCCAGGGCGAGGAACAAGTCTAGGCCCATAATGTTAGCTCCCTTCCGGGTGATGCAGAACTTGGCGTCAGGCGTAATTTGCTGATCATACTGGACAGGGAGGCGGACCACACCCAGAGTGTCGATGGGAGAGTGACCATAGCCCAACAGGGGTGTAGTGGCTGCTTCCAGGGGTGTACGGCTGAAAAAACCGTCATATGTGCTTTTATTTAAAATTGACACTTTGGCCCCTGTGTCCACGAGGAGCGGGACGTGAGCTGTGCCCACGCGACATGTGCAAAGCTTGAATGATGGCTGGAGAGTCTGTACAGTGTTAATGGGAACCTCAGTAGTATCCTGGCGAGCTGAAGAGGAGCGGCAGCAGCGTGCAAAATGATTCAGTTTATTGCATTTAAGACAAAGTTTTCCATGGACAGGACATGACTGGTCTCTAGTTGCATGGTTAGAGGAGCCACAGTTACCACAGCTCCTGGCCCCCCTTTCTACTGGGCCCCCTGTCCACTCTCTGCACATCCAAGCTGCCACTCGGCCCGTCAGCCCCCTCCACAGCCTCTGTGTGATGAACGGCCGGTGTTGATGACGTCACCGGTTCGTGCGCCGCGCGGGAGAATTTTCGCGCCTCTGTTAGTGCTGTTTCAAGCTGCTTTCCAATAACCAGAGCGCCCGCCAGCGTCATGGAGTCTGGTTCTAATAAAAGTCTCTCCCTCAGTTGGTCACACGACGTCTTTTCTATCAGCTGATCAACTATAAGTCCATCTTCTAATGCCCCATAGTCACAGAGTCTAGCCAGCTCTCGTAGTGCTGAGGCGTAGTTGGCGACAGACTCACCCGGTCGCTGCTTCCTCTGATGAAACTCGAAGCGGTGCATCCGCCGGCTCCGCCCGGAGCTGAAGTGAGCTTTCAGTGCAGCTGTAGCCGTGGTGTATTTATTGTCCGCTAACGTGAACGTTGCAAAGATTCTTTGACCCTCCTGGCCCAAACAATGGCGGAGGAGCGCGCACTTCCTCGCTTCCGCCAGTTCAGTGTGTCCCAAAGCCAGCAAGTAGTCCTCGAACGCCGTCCGCCATCTGTCCCACGGGACAGCTGGGTCGCCGGGGACAGGGAGGAAAGGTGGCGGTGGTGGTAACGCGAGCCCGGACATCCTCGTCTGCCAAAATGTAGCGTCCGCGGGAACTCAATAACCACACCGTGTTGCTTCGTTGCAACAAACTTTACTGAACTCAAAACTCCCCTCACCCTCACATTTACCCATGCCGTAAAGCATCTCTTAAAGGCACAGTAACATGTCGTAACAAACAATGCACAACATTACAGGCCCAACAAACACACTAAACACTTGTGTTTTCTGAACACAACATGAGCCTTGTGGTACACCATTTTTAACTGTTAAATAGCTGGAAGAAGTACCGTTATGTTGAACACATTGCCTCCGATTGGAAAGATAATTAGAAAACCAACCGATGGTGTGATCAGAGAAACCGATTTCTGAGAGCTTATGACACAGGATGTTATGATCCACAGTGTCAAAAGCTTTAGACAGGTCTAAGAAAAGTGCAGCACAATAATCCTTAGCATCCAATGCTTCAACAACATCATTAAGAACCTTCAGAGAAGCAGTTGTTGTGCTGTGTTTTTTCCTGAAACCAGATTGATGGAGAGGTAAGATGTTAAATGAGTCCAGATAATTTTTGATCTGAGAGTTTATCAGTTTTTCTAGAACTTTGGCTAAAATGTAGCCTGGCCCTCGCCTTCCTGCACAGCTCCGCTCAATTCTCATTTCCCTTCACTGCACAGTCTGGGACTTCTCCCATCCACAAGGATTTCTCCGGTAGATTTTTGTTCGGACCAATCAGAGAACAGAAGGGACGGAGTTTTGGACCCTAACCCACGCCCCCACCTGTCCCAGCGCGCAGAGCCCTATAAAAGGGCTCTGCCAGCGCGCAGTGAGCGAGCACCGGCATGTTCTCATTCAAAGCGATGCAAAGCGATGCAGAACTGTTTTATATGTGACACAAATTTATTAATTTCCCCTTCTTAATCCCTTATCTGGAGTTTTCTTTTGTTTTTTGGGCCAAAAGTCAAGTGATCGCTCGCGCCCTCCTCCTTCTCTCCCTCCGCTGAAATGAACAAGGAGGAAATGGCTGAGGTTGTCACGAGAATTAAACTCGGGTTTTACGTTGCTGACCGAGTCCCATCAGATGTTCTGGTCTTCTGGTGAGCTGGACCAGCGATCCATGGTTTTATTGTATTTTATTAAAACGTTTTATTAACATATAAACACATAATTTGCAGCGCGGCAGCCAGCAGCAAGAAAAGAGCTGCAGGAGGCGGAGCAGTTGTCAGTCAAGTTCACCAGTGCACGGGGGGTAGATCTGAGGGGAGGGAGCAGAATGCTTTTCCTGTTCAAAATATCCAATGGTTTTGTTCCTCAGCAGAGCCCACGCCTCCAGCAAGAATCGTTTTAAAATGGAGAGGTCCCAGACCCTAGTCTGAAGCGAAGTGAAGGACAGGGTGTGGTTTTAACCAGGCTAGCTAAAATGCAGAGTTTAGAGATCGGTCGATAATTGTTCAGTGAGGTGGGATCACCTCCCTTCAGCAAAGGAAGAACAAAGGCTGTTTTCCAAGCATCCGGAATGGTGTTTTGGCTTATGGACAGATTAAAGATGTGGGTCACAGGGACTGTGATGATATGAGCAGCCAGCCTTAAGAAATAAGGAGGAAGTTCATCTTGACCTGCAGATTTTTTAGGATCAAGATCTTTTAACAGTTTATTTACCTCACTGACTGAGAACGGAGAAAAAGAGAAGGTGTGATTAACTGAGGATTTACTTGTAGGAGGGATTTGATTTGTAGAAGTTTGATTATTAGATGAAGTGGCTGATTTTCCATTTGTAACTGTGTCAAATAATGAACTAGAAGCAACAAAATGTTTGTTGAAACAGTTCAGGATCTCGTGCTTATTTGACACAGGAACAGAATCAACAAGAAGTTGTGATGGGAGGTCAGATGATTGGGGGGTGCCTGAGAGAGATTTGATGGTTTTCCAGAATTTTTTTGGGTCGTTTAGATTTTTGGAGGTCTGAGATAAGAAGTAATTACGTTTTGCGGCTTTGATGGCAGTTGTGCATTTATTCCTCAGCTGCCGAAAATTCAACCAATCAGAGTCTGAGTCTGATTTTCTTGCTGCGGCCCAAAGATGATCTCTCCTGTGTAGGAGGTCAGCTAGTTCAGGAGTAAACCAGGGGCTGTCACGGCCCTTTATCCTGAACTGCCGGAAAGGAGCATGTTTGTTTACAAAGAAAATGAAACTATTATGAAAATAAGAAAGTTCATACTCAATAATCCATGTATCAAATCTGATAAGTCTCAATTTGGTCTATTATGATTACAATCTATTATGAAAATAGTTCCAAGCGGTGTTCACGTCGTTGATTAGCAGAATACGTTGCCAATCAAAGTGGGATAGATCCCAGAGGAATGACTGTTCACAGAAACGTTTCAAATCCCTTTTTTGAATTATTCTGGGCTTAGCAGGTGGAAGTTTAGTAGTTCTAAGAGCTGCTATTGCGGAATGATCACTCAAAAAGTTGGCAAATACACCTATACCAGGAAATTTATGAGGTGCATTTGTGAAAAACAGATCTAAGGTGGAAGATTTTTCGGGACATTTTTTGTTTTGTCTGGTGGGAGAATCGATAAGTTGTGTTAGATTGAGAGATAGGCAACATTCCTTGAATTTATCACAGAGGGGGGTCGACTTATTCCAATCAATGTTGAAATCTCCTACCATAACAATCTCAATGGCCCTCATGCACGAACATGTTCGTATTTTTATCCTAAATTTCTCCTACTTTTGTTCGTACGAAGCGTTCGTACGAACATGCCACGTCAGATTCAACAAACTCTTCTATCCTCAAGAAAAGTGTGTAAATGGCTGCGCAAATATGATGAATCCCACCTGTTCTAACCACCTGCGCGTGCACGCGGAGAGGTTATTTACATAATTCCCACCCCTCAAAACACCATATAAGGCTACGTTTCCTGCCTTTTGACAGCAGGAAGTGTCCATTCATTCAAAATCAAGAAGTAAAAAGAAGAACTTCACGCGTTCGGAGATTGAAGTTCTGCTCTCAGTCGCGCTGTGGCGCACCGCTACCCCCCCTCCCCGCAAGTGTCGGATGGTCAAATATTTTTAATTTTAGTGTAAACAACTGTGTTACCTTATAGTTTCAGAAGAGCTGTGGCGCACCGCTACCCCCCACCCCCCGCAAGTGTCGGATGTGTTTTTGAACAAAGCATTTTAAAATGTCTCGAAACTACAGTTGACTTCATATTAATATAATGCATGTTGTGTCTCCCGTGGGTCGTACAGTATCAGAAATCAAGAATAAATGGTTTGATCTGAAAATGGCTTCAAACAAACGTCTCGCCGCAGCACGGACAGGAGGAGATCAAGGAAAAGTCTGCGTTACCGAGATGGATGGAAAAATAAATGCCAAGCTCCGCAAGACGCGTGCCAATATGTTTTGCAGCACAAATGAGTCATGCGCTCCTCCTGGTCATCGCGCAACCACATTTAGCAGGTTATATTTCGAATCAGATATAATTTGGACATTTATGGAGTGGTATTGCTTCCGATTGAGGAATGGGAATGCGTCAGGTGAAGGTGCTTTGATCCGTATGTGTGTCTATTGCTCCGATGGCAGCAATAGCATGAAAATCAGTCTTAATTCGTACTTGTTCTGCGCCGGTGTATGGGAATTTTATGTACCTGGGTGTTAATATGAGGAGCGACTTTGATGACCAAGGGGAGCGCACGACTCACTGAAGCCTGCGCGACACACCAGACAAATTAAACTTAAAATTATAATTCTAATTCAAACAGAATAACCTATTGTCAAGAATAATTATGGTGCGTGATTTTTTGAAACCCAAAATATTTTCTAAATAACGAAATATGAAGTTATTAGTGAAGGAAATCCATCTGGATAACAGCAGACCGACTGCTCATAAATTTACGACAGGTCCGGACCACAGGTAAATTTTGTTCGTATCTGAAAAAAATCGTAGGATACGAAAACATTGTTGAATGCCACAAATGATCCTAAATTGTTATTATTGTTTTTCTCTTGCATTTGTTGTTGGATGTAACTGGGACCCTGTGTACATAATCTCGTTTTCAACACATGTACTACATGCGGTGCAAATGACAATAAATTCTCTCTGACTCTGACTCTGACTAAATCACTCGTACGTAGGGGTTGAACGAGTACATAATTTTTAACCTCGACATTAACATAAAAAAACTCGAACGACGCTCGAGTAGCCGATGACGTCACAGTGTCTTACGATGCAAAATAAATAAATAAATATAAATGCCTAAAAACGTCTTTACAAAAAGAAAAAAAAGACCAACAAAACATTGGGAGCATTTATTATGCTCCTATCATGTATCATACTGCAGATAAGTCACAGGAAAAACAAAACTATTAGTTATTATTATTAATTTTAAAAGTGAAAGTAATGCGCTGAAAACCGAAACTTAAAAAACAAATGGGGCCACAGCCACACCGTACCACCGCCTGCAGCTGTGCAATTTAGGTTTACTTTTAGAGATTGTGTTTATAGGTTTTTGGTAGCTCTAGAGAGATGAATATTTGTTTTTTTTTGTTTGTGAAACGAGAGACAGGAAGCCGTTTCGGCCGTGTTATAATATGGGACCTGCATTGCAACACTGCCCTCTGCTGTCACAATCTACTACAAAGAAAGTCAACACGAAGTAGCGCATTTTATAAAATTATAAACTGTTTTACCTTTTTGACAAGACGGCCTGCTCCATTAACATCCGTGCGCACACAGGAATCCATTTTGTAGCGTCTACTAAAAGCTAAAAGCTGCCCCGCGCGCTGTGAAATGTGAAATGTGACGTCACTACGGCTACCCGAGGTGGACAAAAAAGCCTCGATAGAAGTCAAAGCACTCGAGTTGTCGAAAACTCGGGTACTCTGTTAATGCACTACTCGTACGCACAGTTTAAGAACAAATCTGTGCATACGAACGGTTCGTGCATGAGGCCCATTGTGTTTTAAATTTCCTATGAATTCAGTCAGGGAGGACAGAACCTCAGGTGTTGCGGAGGGGGGACGATAACAACCTACAACAGTTAAGATCTGACCTCCCTTCAAACTGATGTTCACAGCTAAAGCCTCAAACTTGTTTGCGATTGTTTTTTTTAGACGCAATCCTGGCAGCCAAAAAGTCTCTGATGTAAATAGCGACTCCATCTCCCCTTTTATTACGATCACAACGATAGATCTTAAATTCATTGATTGCCAGGTCATTTTTCAAAACAGATTTGTTGAGCCAAGTTTCAGAGATAACCATTACATCTGCCCCAGAAGAACTGATTAGGATTTTCAATTCATCAAGTTTTTTTTAGGAGGCTACGAGCGTTTACATGCAGGAAATGGAGACCTGAATTATTTTTAAACTCACTGGGAGTACTGTAGTTAATGGAGGGACCTGGGTTGGGCTGAATCCCTGAGATCAATAACAACATTAATATCAGACATTTACTTGACTTCTTTGTCACTGATGTGTAATTACAGGAGTTAACAGTGTGACATTTTGCACCCATAATTGAACCATGAGAAACATTGATGAAGACACGATCATTCAGAACCCAAAAACAATGAAAGTTGCAGTGATGGGCAGATCCAGATGTGTTGATAAGATTCAGTGATTCCAGGTAGTCTGAGAACTGAAAATAATGACAGTAATATGAATGATGCAGAAAAGTCTCAGACCATAAAGCGTCACAAATTAAGTGGGCAAACAGTTCCGTTGAGGAGGCCCAACTACAGTTTGTGTAAGAGGGGATCCAGCTCCCCTGTGAATATGAATGGATGTGGCCCTGGTTAACACAAGCTGGATCCAGAATCAATGGGTAGAAACAAGCAATTTGCAGCAAACAGCAGAGTGTGGTGCCAGAAAAGCCTCCTAAAATTAAAGGCATGATTGTAGCCTGTATCAGGACAGCAAAGGAACAACAGCGTGAACAGCACCAAACAACAGCGACAGCAGCTCTTGATCCTCAGCGACACACGTTTCTCTCAGCCCGTCTGATCCACAAGCAGCTCCCAACAGTGTGAAACAGGCACCACCAAACAGCGACGATCCTGATCCTCCGCGCTTCACTTTCTGCTCGTCTGATCCATAAACAGCTCTCAACAGTTCACAACGGTGTGAAAAACAGGCACCAAACAGCGACGATCCTGATCCTCCGCGCCTCACTCTACGCTCGTATGATCCACAAACAGCCCACAACAGTGTGAAACAGGCACCAAACAGAGAAGATCCTGATCATCCGCGCTTCACTCTCCGATCGTCTGATCCACAAACAGCCCACAACAACGAAATGAGGCTCTTTAAAGTTATCTGCAGCAGGTAAGATGTTTGTTGTTGAGCTCACAACAACAACTGAGGCTCTTTAAAGAGTTATCTACAGCAGATAAGATATTTGTTGTTGTTGAGGTATTGGTTTCTTCAAAAATGAGGCTCTTTCAAAAGTTATCTACAGCAGGTAAGATGTTCGTTATTATTGCTGCTCCTCTCTTCAGCCTTCAGCCTCTTCAGCCTGAAAAAGCCACCTCCAGAAAAAAAACACAGCAAGTCTTACCAGAGGGGCTGAAGACCTCTCAGCTCCAGAATTATTTCAGCAGCAGTTCAAACATCCGCGCGTCCCTCAGATGAACGCACGTGTGAGCAGAGGCAGAGCAGAAAGAGCACAGCTCCAGCTGAAAGCATCCCCACAGCGCGCAGATGAGCACGGATGGGCTCAGGTTCCACGGAGGTGAACAGACAATGTGGACTAAATGTAGACGGTGTCCCCACAGCCAGTTCGGTTCGGTTCTGGTCCAGTCAGAAACACCTCCCCCCACGCTCACGAGCCAGGTACGCTTATCTACCCCCACGCCACAAGGTCAACAAAGGACAGCAGAAAAAATCAGCAAAGTAAAAAAAAAACTTCCCTGCTAATCTTGTTGAAACCAGGAGAACCACAGGAGAACCGCAGGTCCAGGTGGGACGTTCAAACGGGGTCCAGTGAGAGTGGCAGAAGAAAGGTCTTCGTGGGCGGCTCTCCGGCTTTGGGGCTCACCTGGCCGGGCAAGGTACGCTCAGAATGACCGGAGAGGTGAAACGTCCGAAACTGGTCCGATAGAATTTTTTTTTTGAATGGTCCCGTCCGGCTCTCTGAGTTACTGAACACCGAATTCAGATGGAAGATGGACCAGCTTTGGTCCAATTCGAAAAAACGGGTCAGTTTTAAGATAAAAGACTCAGAGAGACCAGAGGTGCTGCCGCTCGTTAGTTTGCCGGACCCGTAAGTATCATAATACTGTTTGAATCGGCTCTATTAAAACTTAAGTATGTAACTTATTTTTTAAACATATTTCTTCACTCTGTCACTATTTCCTGATAGACTCATGTTAGACAGGTAATCTCTGAAAAAAACTATAGTCCTCTGGCGTCTCCCGGTGGTAATAAAAGCATTTATAAAAACCAGAGCGCCCCGCGGTTAACCAGCCAATAAAAACAGCCAGCCAATAAAAACAGAGCTTCTCACTTCTCACCCCTCCCCCCAACCCACGCCCCCGCCTGTCAGCCCGCAGCGGCCGCGCAGGTTCTCGTTGAAATAATTGCAAAGCGATGCAAAACTGTTTTGTATGTGACACAAATGTATTAAATCCCCCTTCTTCATCCCTGCTCTGGACTTTTCTTTTGTTTTTTTGCCAAAAGTCAAGTGATCGCTTCATCCTCCACTGAGTCATGACAGAAACATTCAGGAAATGAATTAATTTGTCAAGAGCGAATTAAAATCTGGTTCAAAGTGGCTGCCGAGGCTCTGCAGATTTGCTGGTGTTCTGGACCAGCGCTCCCTGTTTTTATTTTATTTTTTAGAATATTTTATTAACATATAAACACAGAAATTTAGAGCGGCTGCAGAAGACATGAGTGGAGGCGGAGTTAAGGAAGCTGAGCTGATTTACAGCGAGAGTGACGGGGTGCAAAGCCATATATGGCTCTGAGGGGGAGGGAGCAGAATGCTTTTCCCTGTTGAAAATTTTTCTAAGTGCCAGCGTATTCCAGAAACTGCAGAATGCAGCTTTAATCAAGTTCGTCTTGCTTTGGTTTTAAACCTAAATATAATTTATACATGTGTGCTCTATAAGTTATTTTTAAGTGTATATATATATATA
>JBBPBX010033902.1:22551-32973 GCA_038048925.1 Garcialebias charrua
ATGGGTTTTTCAAGGCCTGCGACCTATACACCGGTGAGACCTATTTATGGATTTTTTTTCATATTTTTAGACCAATTTTTGGCTGAGTTATGGCCCTTTTTCCCTGTTGCATAAAATGGCGCAGTACCAGTTTCGGCCACCAGGGGGCAGTGCACGTGCAGTACCAGTTTCGGCCACCAGGGGGCAGTGCAAGTGCTGTACCCGCTAGGGGCATGAGCATGAGTACCGGTACACCAACCCAAGAAGAAGAACGTTTCCAGCTCCTGTGCAAGTAGCGAGGACCTTCTCCTCCTGTGCCCGAAAAAACGCTCCTCTGCTCGGACTGATTCTGTCTGCCTCTGGGCTGGAGGTAGCTTCTGTTAGCTCTGTTTGTTTGCTGTTTGTTAGCAAGATAAGTCAAGAACCACTCAGCGGATTTTTCTGAAACTTACAGAATGGAATCACAGTGTGGACGTTTACAAGTGAGTACCTTTATTAGATGTTTGAGATAAAAAAATAAAAAAACGATCTTTTTGTAGCATGTAGCTTCGAGTGTTAGCTTCTGTATTTGTTATAAATAACATCGAATCCACTCGGTGTATATTTATTTCTGCTTACAGAGTAATTATAACACTCCAATGTACTTAACTATGTCCTGGATGAATCATTTGAGATGAGATTCGATTTTTATTCGTGTCAGAGGCGGGCATGGTCTCGTGTTGGCCTTCGTTTTATGTCTGTGTACTTCTGTTAACGTCGTAAATTGCTTCAAAACCACTCGGTGTATATTTATTCTGCATACAGAGTGCAATTATAGGAGCTTTAATGTACGTTACTATGGTCTCGAGAAAACATTTGACATAAAATTCAATTTTTTATTCATTTTCTGAGAGACGGACTCCTCTCGTTTTTAGCTTTTTTAGCTTGTGGTTTTACTTCGGTTTGCTTAAATTGCTTCAAAACCACTCGGTGTATATTTATTCTGCATACAGAGTGCAATTATAGGAGCTTTAATGTACGTTACTATGGTCTCGAGAAAACATTTGACATAAAATTCAATTTTTTATTCTTTTTCTGAGAGACGGACTCCTCTCGTTTTTAGCTTTGTTAGCTTCTGGCAGACATTAGCAGCAGAGCTAAACACTCGGTCCATATTGCCGGGTTGACTCAACGGTCACGCGGTGCGTCAGCGGTGGATGACGCGTTACGTCGGCGGTGACGTAGGTGCGACCTATACACCCGTGCGACCTATTTATGGATTTTTCCAATTTATTGATAAATATTGGACACTGCGACCTATACAACGGTGCGACCAATACAATGGAAAATACGGTATATACTGACCTGCCATTGTGTATCTGTTCCTCCTTCCTGTTCCTTTCAAACTCAAGTTTTTCCGTTCCACTGTCGCCTTCATGCTTGCTCAAGAGGAGTCTGCGATGAAGTTAGACTCAAAGCAGTCTGCTCCTCAGATAAATAGTGTTAAATTATTATTTTTATATATGAATGTTTCTGTTCAGTGCCCTGAGATGACTTCTGTTGTGACTTGGCGCTATTTAAATAAACTAAACTGAGTTAAAATTTTAACCTGTTAATTGAGAGTAGAAAAGTCTGACATGGAGCTAATTTCTCTGAGCATTGTACGGTCCGACTTTCAGGGTGAAGTTGCTGGGAAGTGCACCTCTGGGGAGATTGGCAGCTGTCCTAAACAATTTCCACTTATCACTAATCTTTCATCATAGTTTAGTTTTGGACAAATGTTATTTTTGTCACTACACTCCCCCCCTTATTAATTTGTGATTTGATTATTGTTGCCACTTAACAGATAAAAATCTACATTTCCAATTTATTTTTATTTGAGTTTTAGTAATACTGTAATTACTTTAATGAACCAACAGTTTTAAGTCTGGTATGAGTTAGTACTGTATATACAAAGCATCTTTTTAACAGGGGTTTGTGCCTTTTCAAATCTACTGCTGTCACCAGAAAATCAATGGCAACAGTGTTAAAAAAATGTTTCTAAACTGAGACTTGGGGTGGGGGTGGGGGGTTGAAGGAAAAGTTGCACATTAACAATCTGTTGCAGCTGAAGCTAACAGATGGAAGAGCTGCCAGATGAACAGTACGGTAAAAGCATGCAAGCCCAGGAGATGAAGGAAATACATCAAGGCCACAGATGTATGACTGAACCAGGAGACAAAGACATAAACGTGTTTGTGTGGCGGTGAACTTGGACGGAGCAGCAACGGGAGCAGCTGGTGCAACGCTACGTCGCTGAAGGGCAGCTGTGTGCTCTCTTTTCTTTTTACTCTCCCCCCCCCCAATCTACGTTGAGGAGCCACCACTAGGCCAACCCCCTCCCCCTTTCCTCCCCACATCTTCCGCTACTGCTATGATATAGTGACGGCTGTTGCTGGGGGGACGTCGCCATGGGAACCAAGTGATGATTGGTGGTGCCGTACGCTGCCAGGAAGCATGTTGGGGGAGATGGGTGTGTGGACGAGGGGGGTTAAGAGGGTCGGGTGGGGTGATTTTAGACTGCGGGGGGATGGAGGCGACGGTCAACTGGGATGCAGGGGGTCTGGGGGGAGTTTACAATGAACTTTTGAGTATTTGTTGATGGCAGGAGTCGGGGTGTGTGTGTGTGTGTGTGTGGGAGGGGGGTTAGCTGTGTGTAGAAACAGATGGTTTGAGACTAAAGCTAAGATGCTACTGACTCGGCCACTTTCAAAGACTTACCACTTCTCCTGGGCTTTTTAACAGCATGGAGAGAAAAAATTATATATACAGGTAGTCCTCGACTTACGGCGGTCTCGACCTACGGCGATTCGGTGTTACAAACACATCTCATTAATAAAAATATAAAATTAAATTAACATTTTTTTTCCTTTTTATAGATGGCCTCCCTTTTTTTGTAAATTTGAAAAATCTTATTTTATTTGTTTAAGTGTTCTTGATTTTATGTGTACAGCCCTTTGTTGCAGCTGTGGTTGTTTTAAATGGCTTTATAACTAAAGTATGTATTATTATTATTATTTAGAAGCCAATTGACGCAGTTTCCGCCAGTTTTCGGCAGTGTCCGCCAGTTTTCGGCAGTGTCCGCCAGTTTTCGGCAGTGTCCGCCAGTTTTCGGTTAGCTTTGGTTAGCTCCGGCCTCGACAGCCGGCTTTGGAGGACCGTGTGTCCGATCAGAGGTTGCCTCATACGGATAAATGAGCTGGAAACGCTCAGTGAACTCTGTGGACGTCTCAGGCCCGAAGCGGCAGCCGCCAATTGCTCCGCCGCATCCCACCGGGGATACGGAGCCGACGGGCGGCGGAGAGGCCTGCTGCGGCCGAGAGTTCGCCTCAATGCTCCACCTGGCAGCCTCAGATGTTGGAGGGACACCGAGCTAACATGTTAACGTGGAGAAACGGCTTCACCATTCATTCAACCTTTATTTATACAGGCTAGCCTCGTTGAGTCACAGGGACTCATTTACAAGAGGGACCTGTCTCACTCATACCAAACAACCATCCACTGTCTCACTCACACCTAGGGTCAACTTAGAGTCACCAATCAGCCTAACAAGCACCAGCTCCCAGTAAGTTATTAACTCTTTTTCCCTTCATTATGGCTCCAAATGTATGGAGCCAAGATGCAGTTACAAACAGTTTGGACCTCGTGAAGCAGCTGGAAGCTGCAGAGCTCGGACGTGCAACGAGCTAACATGCTAGCAGACATGCTAACAATATTAAGATTAAATTTCAATATTGGACATCGGCCATTCCATTAAAATAACTTGCCGATATAAAAGGCGCTGCTTTTACCTGTAGCAGCAGCACAACGCAATGACGTCACGCACGTCTTATCTGATCTCACGGCGGAGAGTATTATTCAAAATGTTGGCGTGTGGAAGTTTTATTTTTCGTTGGAGAGGATGTCGGATTCCGAAGATATATGGACTACGTTGAACCTCGCTACATTGTCCCCAGTTGGATACTGTATACTGTATTTTTCCGACGTAACGTTACCAGAGTTACAAGCCGTCATTTCCGACGCCATTGAGAAGCTAATATTATAATATTGTTCTCGGCATCAGTTATCGGTCAAATAAGTTTTAACATAGGGGTGCAGAAAATTTTCGATTTTTAAAAGAATCTAGATTCTTAGTCCTGGCGATTCAGAATCAATTCTAAAAGCCCCAAAATCGATTTAAAAATGTGTTTAATTTTATATTTTTTCCGCTCCTACTCCTGAGCATACTGCATTTTGCACTGTGTCCGTTCGGCCGCCGTAGAATTTTGTCCGTGTAGGCCACCGTACAGCAAGCTCGTTAGCCAGCTCCCTTTATCTGAATGGAGCCTGCTAGCATGGAGGGAGGAGGGAGACAGCACTATTCAACCCGCTCCTTCGTCTTTAAAAATTAATTTCATTCAGATCCTACAATGTTCTGGGGAAGACAGAGCTTAACAAGAGAACGGTTGTTTGCAAGAAATGTCAAATAAAATTACGGTACAGTATTTTGGAAATACGATAAAATGCGCGGATGATGGGCCGCAGCTATGGCGCAGGGGTTAAGAGCACATGTTTGAGGCTAGTCCTCGCAGTGGTGTCGCGGGTTCACATCCCGGTCCCGACGACCTTTCCACAAGGTCTCCCCCTCTCTTGCCCTGTTTCACCCTCCATCCTCTACAACAAAAATGGGCCACTAGAGCCAAAAAACGCCCCCCAAATTTTTATTTTTTTTAAATGTGCGGATGATGAAAGTGAAAGCAACCAACCAGCGAAGTTTGCTGAGAAGATTCCCCTCTCCACCTCCTGTTACAGCACAAAGGATTTACAAGCAGACAGCTCAGTGGAAGCCGGTGCATTCAATACTAACTGGTTCTTCACCATACATGACTGACTACAAACAGTGAACAGGGACGGACATTTCTTTGTTTAATTAATATTTATGTAACACACTTGAGAACTTTATGGTGAATAATGGAAAATAGAAAATGTGAATGCATGTTAGGAAGACTGATTCAAGACTTCAAACAGGTTTTAAAGTACATGTAATACAGGTAGTCCCCGACTTACGAGCGTATGGACTTACGAGGATCCGAATTTACGAGATTATCATAATTAATAAAAATATGACATTAAATTTTTTTTTTTTTTTTTGTGTTTAAATGTTCTTAATTTCATGTGTACAGCACTTTGTTGCAGCTGTGGTCGTTTTAAATGGCTTTATAAATAAAGTATAATTGTTATTTTTATGTTTTATTTCAATTTTTAGTGCATTCTGTACTGTATTAGCGATCGCTCCCACATTCCCCCCGCCTGAAATATAACGAGCGGACCTAAGCGGAGCTCCCACTGCCCTGCTGCCCGACAGGCAACGAGCAGAGCTACCAAGCCGACATCTTGGGACCGGGGGCTGGCGGACATGCTGGGTGGGAGCTGCTGGCTTTTTAGGACCGTGCGTGCGATCAGAGGTTGCCTCATACGGATAAGTGAGCTGGAAACTCTCTGTGAACGTGTCTGTTGTGGAGCAACCGCCGCGATCCTCCGCGATCGCTCTTAAAAAGCGCCGCGCAACAACATTAGCCCATTGGCTAAGCTAAGGCTAGGCTAAATGCTAAGCGGACCTCCACCAGAACCAAACCGGCGGCCGGGAGCTCGCCTCAATGTCCGCCTAGCAGCCTAAGATGTTGGATGGACATTCAGCTAACGTGGAGAAGCAGCTCCGACAGCCTTTTTTGGATGGATGGACTCGTTAGCACGGAGCACGGTGCACATGAGTGCAGGCCCTAATGGCGGTGGCTAACAAACCACAGCTAACACGGTCAGCTTGTTTTGGATGAACGAACACCGCGGAGAAACGGCTTTCGGTAAGTTTATTAAAGTAAACTCCTTTTATGGCTTCAAATGTATGGACTTAACAAGCTAACAGTCCTTCCTCTAAACAGTTTGGACGACGTTAGAGCAGCATAATGTATGGAGCCCCGACATGCTCGGACGTGCAAACAGACGAGACAAGCTTGATCAGCTCAAAGTAAGAAAATATATTTTTATTTACCGTAAACACCGGTGTATAATACGCACTTTTATTGCTCATTTGAATGTCCTGCATATTATACACCGAAGCGTATTATCTACAGATTTTTTCCCATATTTTTAGACCCATTTTTGGCTCTGATTCGCTGTTTTTCATTTTGGCCTAAAAATGGTGCAGTACCAGTTTCGGCCGCTATGGGCGCTAATGCACCCTGTAGTCTGTTTACCTGCAGACTGTACCTGGAGGCGTATCCTGGCGCCATCTAGTGGCCATAAAAAAGACTGTCACGGCAGCGCGTATTATACACCGAAGCGTATTATCTACTGATTTTTCTGATTTATTTTCAAATATTGGCCAAAGCGTATTATACACCAGAGCGTATTATACACCAGAGCGTATTATACACCGGTGTTTACGGTATCTCTTTTGTACTGTTCAGTAAAGTACTGTATGCTGTTTCTGTGATGAAAATAACTAAAAGTACAGCTGCAGTTGGCACTAAGGCACTTTGGCGTCTTTTTTCATATTTACGAGCACTGTTCCGGTTTTACGAGATAGCACGTGCGTTGTCGGACTTACGAGTTTTTCATCTTACGAGATACTCGTTGTAACGGAACTCGCTCGTAAGTCGGGGACCACCTGTATTTACTTACGGTAGTTTATTGGGGTGGAAAAACATATATATTAAGTCAGCCATTTACTGTATATCAGTTATCAGCATTAGCCTTCCTCTCCCAATATTGGTATTGGCGACAGCCAAGATTTCCATATCAATAGGGCTCTAGTTCTGAGTCACAGAATGTAATATAAATTTTCAGTGTTTACAAATAGATTCAGAAATATGTACCAGTACATTTATTTCAGGTCATTTATAATAAATAAATATAAATGAATAAGAAAAATGGCAGAGCTTGAATTAAAAAAGGTGTTTATAACAGGTTTTCAGTTGAATATTGTATTTGTGATCTCTTTAATAGTCTACGTATTTATTAAATACTGTATCCTCAATGTGACTTGAGAATTTGTTTGCAGTCTGAGGTTGAAATGAAAATATTTAAATTTAATAAGTAAAAATATCATTTGAAATTATTTTTCCTTCTCACCGATTACAAAACTTTGTGCTCTAGCTCCTAGGCATGATGAACACCTGAATTTAAAAAAAAAATTGTGTGGGAGGAATACACAACAACTTGATAAGAACGGGTGGCCTGCAGCAGACCTTGGTGTTATCTCCATTATAAACCACGAGGACACACGGACGCAAAATTAATTCATAAACTGAGTCCAGTCCAACAGCAGGCAGGGTAAACACAAGGTCTGGGTCTTTTTTTTAAAAAGAACAATTGTTGACATGAATACACACAAAACGCACCACATCATTTATGCGCGTACAAACAAACTGAAGCACACACACTGTAATGCACAAGGAGTAACATACATACACAAACACACAGGCCTAAAGCATTATCAAAGGCTTCACTCTGGTCTCTATTCAGGCTCTATGGTTACTATAGCGACCAGCTTGCTGGGAGAAGCGCTTTAGAGCTCCCTATCTGGGCTGCTCCCCTTAAAGCGTGATGCAGATCCCATTTCCATCTTCTTACGCCATTGACTGATGGCAGAATACAAATAAAACAGAGAAGCACTGGCTGACTGACAATTAGCTGAGCTTTCAAAGATGAGGGGCCGGCTCATTAGCTCAGAGACACTGGAGGAGCCTGGACATCCAGGGCTGGGGCATATCACCTAAAGCCTTTGGTTTTTCTTCACTCATAACCATAGAAACTACATCATTGCGGCTTATCACACAAAAGGGAGGGGGGTATACAGTCATTTACTAAACATATCTCCATTCAGTGGCCAAGACTGGACTGTGGGGTTTTATTTTACAGTTTACTCAAGAGTACAACCTGAAAATTTCAACATCGTAATGATCCTGAGAGTAAGATCGTCAACCATCACAATAAAAAAAGTATGTGTAAAATACAGTAGTGGGCACAGTAAACCAAAAAGTTAGCTCCTCTTTCAATGTTCTTAATGTTTTAAACTCCCTAAACACTCTAAAAGAGCACAGTGAAAGAGAGTAGACTGATGCCATGGTTACTGAGCCAATCAGCGACTGAGGGCGGACTGGCCATTGGGAGCACCGGGACACTTCCCGGTTCGGGAAATGTCCTGGCTCGGTTCAGGTCAGCTCGGGTTAAGGCTCGGTTTGGGTCGCGCTATGCCACTCACTCTGGTATCCACCTCACTGAAGCTTCCAAAGCAGCGATGGGGAAAGACGATCCCGCCCCCTCCTTTCTCTTTCTGTGACAGACAGCCTCAGAAAGAGAAAGGAGAGGGCCCCATGGCAATCACTGAGCAGCCTGGCCATCGGGAAACAATGTGTACAAGCTTACGTTGAAAACCCGTGAAAGAGTGAGTCCGAGCAAGTCGAACAGTGAAGTATCGAGGGACTAGGGCTGTATACCGAACAGAGGTTCTTTTATGGTACTGACCGAACTACGTCGGTGTATGGATTGAAACATGACTCTTCTTTTGGTTTCAAGTTTTGGTGATTCTAACGTGACACTTGGTTTCAGCACGCAGGCAGGTGAAACGCAGACATACAACCAGCAGACTACCGTTAAGTGTTTACACCCTGAGCTGTATAGAGCTGCCGTATAGCCGTATGTCTATGGCACTGGTTACACCCACAGACGGGGTTCACTTGTGCAACGCATGTGGCATTGAACGGCTTCAATTTACGAGCGGAAAGTTGCTCTGTGTTTGACTGGAAGAAGAGTGGACTGCAGCCTCCCCTCCTCCTCCTCTCAGCGTTAAAGTTAGCCTGTGAGTGTTGAACAGTCTGATTCAACATCTTCACGACCAGACTCCTCTTCATCAAAAAACTCCAAGGACGGAGCTGTGTCTGGGATTTCAGCTGGTAAGTTTACGCTTGTTAACGTTACTGCAGCTTAATACGTGCATCGCGGTGAGTTAAACTAGGATCCATGTCATGCTAACTTTAAGATATTAGTGTGTAGCTTTATTTTATGGCTATCTATGTAGCTAGCTAAAATCAAAAGCTAACTAAAGATTGACAGTAACAGATGAAGCTTAGCTTGTAAAAATATGCTCATTAGGGCTGGGCGATATCTCGAGATTTTAAAAATATCGAGATTTTTTTTTAATATACCGGTAAGTTGAGACTATCTCGATATAAACAATATAGTTTTATACTTGGAAATCCTGCCGTCTCCTTCTCCCAGGCGGCCCCCTCCTTCTACACACACAGCCCTCTGCTCCGCTCCCCTTCCTGCTTCTCCAGTGTGGGCGGGCGTTCGGGCAGGAGGAGAAGTTTAGTAAACAGCAGCTAGCGTGTGTGAAGCTACCAGCTCCGTCAGATCCGATTCCTTATAAAACATGGTTCAGAGCTCATTTAGCCGTGCCGCCGCTGTGGCGCAGAGAGATAAGCGGGCGGCACATATGCTTGAGGCTTTCGCCTCTCCACAGGCGTCGCGGGTTCACGTCCCGGACCCGACGAACTCCTTTCTGTGGTGTCTCCCCCCCTCTTCACCGTTTCTCCCTCTCCAATAAAGGCCACTAGTGCCCAGAAAATGTAAAAAATATAATAAAAAAAAAACAAGAGCTCATTTAGCCGTGCTGTGTGCCTTTTTAGAGGAATAGAGAGAGGAAGTGCGACATTAATAAAGCAGTAGTTTATCGTATCGCTAAAGATACGTTCCTTAGCGGCTAACAAGACAGCTAATGCTTGAAGGCCGATCTATACTTGAGCGTCCTCTGTTACGCCACCATACGCGCGCATTTTGTGCGCATGTGTTTTGCTTATATGCTTCAGCATATGTCAGAAACTATCAGCTTTCAAACGCTCGCGTTCTCCTTGTTGTAATATGAGCAGCTGCACACGGAGGGGACTCAACTGAGCTCGCTGATTGGTTACTTGCTGACACGCCTACTGAAATGATTGACAGCCAGCTCATGTAGCTCGTTGAAGACCGCGGCGGTGTTCATGCGGTGTTTCTACTATATATGTTGTAAAAAGTTCTCTCAGAAATAAAAATAATAACAGGGAGTGCTTTTCCTGCAGCACACAGCCCACCAGGGATATTTAAAACATCGCGCACCCAGGTAGGACCTGAATTCATTCATTTCATTCATGGAGTGAACGGAGGAAGAAGCGGTTACTTGACTTTAGGCAAAAAAACAAAAGAAAAGGCCCGATCAGCGATAAAGAAGGGGAATTTATTTCATTTGTGTAACATACAAAACAGTCCGGCGCCGGGGAAGTTTATGTTCAGACACCGCGCATCGCGTATGCGTAGTAAAAAAAAACTTTTGCGCGTACGTGCCCTGAGGGGCTACGCGGGGCTACGCTTTTGCCACAGCGTACGTACGCTGCGTATAGGCGTATCGTG
>JBBPBX010033903.1:0-19518 GCA_038048925.1 Garcialebias charrua
CATGCATTATTTTAATGGCCGCCTGAACCCTTATCGTTTGATTCTGTAAAGGTTCCTGTTGTTGGTCCCCTCTCTGCTTAATGTGCGCCATACTCGTCTTTTCAAACATTCACTCAAAAGCTTTATTTTCAATCGTTTCTCCCATGCGCTGAGTTCTCTTGAAAGAACACAGTAAAAAAGTCTGAAAGAATCTGAGGGAACACCTCTGCCTTCAGGCTTCTTACTATGTTAATCAACAGCTCCCCCTAGCGAAAAAAAATTATGGCAGCACCACACATTTACCACTCAGTCATTCAAAGATCCGTTCTTTTTTTTTCTTTAAAACCCCACACTCCTGAGTCGACACAAACATATAACAAAACGAACAATTAAAACATCTAATTTGAATCTAATTGAGATCTCAGGCCCTAAAACGACGATTTACACTAAATCTGGAAGAAATGCGACGCAAAATATTTTAAAAACCTTAAACACGTGTGGCATCAATATGCTTCCGTACACAACCTCTTCTTTTTTTTTTTTTTCAGACCTCCTAGGTCCTCTCTTCCCGGGAGAGTCCACTCCGTTAATCCGCAAGCTTAACGGAAGGCCCCTGGAAGTGTTCACCTCGTTTGTGAACTTCTGCCGACCTCCCCACGTCGTCAGACTTCGGTTACGTATGACCCCCGAAACAAGCGGCCAGCTGTTCTCAGACTCGCGTTTGCGGACGCGAAACAAATCGAACGGCCTCTGCCGGCTACTCGGCGGATCAAACGCACCGGAAGCGCTTTTCCAAACAAGACCGTGAAACAAGACACCTGGACCGGACTCCCCACTTCCAGCACGAGTCAGCTGGAGTGAAACAAGCCCGTCGGCAGCGGCCACTCACAGCTTGAATGGAAACGCTTATCCTCAAACAGTAAGTAATAAAAACTTCGACGTTCGCTTGACCCGTGATTTATTTAAACGAACGTGTGCTCCTCGGCCGCACCAGGCGGGGAGCGGCCTTCGCCCCCCCCTTGATCCCGAACCGAGCCTGCGCGCTTCTGTTCAAGCTGAAACCTGTGTCTGAGGAAAACCTCTTATAAACTAGTTTAATAGTTTTATTTATCTTCCCAAGAACTCTTTATCACGAGAGAACCGTGGGATCTAAAAGTGCAGTGAATTTGGTTTCGGGGTCAAATTGTTGTTTTGTCTTAAAAACGGTGGCAACTCACCTTATCTTGTCGTTCTTTGGGCCCCTGCACTCTTCAGAACCACGAAGCTCCTCGCCTCTCAGAAGTCCGCCTGGGTCATCACGTCGGGTCGTCACCAAAACTGAAGGAATTTCAGTTAAAGACGTGTTCTGAATGACCAGGCGTTTCTTAGAAAAAGTAAGGTTTATTGATTAAGACACAGGTTTAAAACAGGTTAAACAGAAAATGGGCATTAGGTCAATTCATGTGCACACGAACCAAGCTGCTGGATCGAACCTCTCGCCGTGAAGTCGCTCCAGGAATGCCTAAAGTGTCTCTTTGATACGTGATGTTATGTGGTACCATAAATTGTTTTGGGATTCTGCTGTTATCCCATTGGTTAAACCTGATAGTTGCCTTAGCAACGAGATTTATGATCCTGCTCAAGGTCTCTGCTTCCTGACCTTTATCAGTTTGTGTGCTTCTTTGTTTGTGCCAATTCAGAGGAGCAGTTCTAGATTTAAACGAGTTTTGCTTAAGTTTAAACAAGTTATTGTCCTGTGCACCTTGTGTGTGATTAACTAAGTGTGAGCCTGTGTATTGAGCATGATTTCTGATGTGTGTGGTACACCAAAGATGTTTTTGCTGCATGTGTGCCCTCCCCCCCTGGAATGTGTTCTGTGCAGCTCTGGTTTGCTTCAAAGAGGTGGCCCGTGGGTTGAGGCTTGGTCCATCAGCTTGGTCCGTGAGATTAATATTGGCACACCTGAACATGTAAAACCCTTTGTGGTTACATGAGACACATTTGTGAATAGAAACACTTCTACTATAGGTTTGATCATGTGAATAATATAGGTGTAATCATAATAACGTGTATAACAGTGATTTATCCTTCAGGAGGCCCAGACTTCCCTCTCCCCAGCCACATGGAGCAGCTCCTCTGGGGGAATCCCAAGGCGTTCCCAGGCCAGCCGAGAAACATAGTCCCTCCAGCGTGTCCTGGGTCTTCCTCTGGGTCTCCTCCCGGTGGGACATGCCCGGAACACCTCACCAGGGAGGCGTCCAGGAGGCATCCTAACCAGATGCCCGAGCCACCTCAACTGGCTCCTCTCGATGTGGAGAAGCAGCGGCTCTACTCCGAGTCCCTCCCGGATGACTGAGCTTCTCACCCTATCTCTAAGGGAGAGTCCAGACACCCTGCAGAGAAAACTCATTTCAGCCGCTTGTATCCGAGATCTTGTTCTTTCGGTCACAACCCAAAGCTCATGACCATAGATGAGGGTGGGAACGTAGATCGATCGGTAAATTGAGAGCTTTGCCTTTCGACTCAGCTCACTCTGCACCAGAGATTGTCACAGATACTGTATGATGAAATTATGGAATCTAACTTAACAAAGAATGAACCAGGCCGCCACAATCCGGCGCGGGTCCATTTTTGATGCGTCTGTTTACTTTCGTCCCCGAAGTGACTTCTTCTTCTGTGGTTTTCATGAACGTAACTTCCTCTTCGTTTTTTTTTAAAGGGGAGTGTACCACTCTGCGCATGTCAGAACTTCTGGTCCGAATAAAAGCCTGCTGCATGTACAGTATTTTCTGGTGTATAGGTCGCACCTGTGTATAGGTCGCATTGTCCAATAATCACCAATAGATTGGAAAAATCCCTAGATAGGTTGCACTGGTGTATAGGTCGCATTGTCCAATAATCACCAATAGATTGGAAAAATCCCTAGATAGGTCGCACTGGTGTATAGGTCGCACCTACATTTAGCTCTGCTGCAAATGTCTGCCACAGGAGCGCACAGCAAGGCTTTTAAGAAGATTAACACTTAAAAACAATTATTTGTTTGATAAAAATTATAGCAAATATATGTCTGAGCTGAACAGTTTCTGTAGAACTGCAGCAGTTAGAAATATTTTCAACAGGCAAAGCATTCTGATCCCTCCCCCTCAGAGCCATATGTGGCTCTGCCCCCTTGTGGTCTGTTGAATTTCAAATTCAAGCTCTGTTTTTATTGGCTGATTCAAATTCAAGCTCTGTTTTTATTGGCTGGTTACAAACTCTGTTTTTATTGGCTGGAAAATGGCGGGTCACCTTTTCTTTTTAGAAATGCTTATTTACCACCTGGAAAAGCAAGGGGACAATATTTTTTTTAAAAAAATTTCAGAGATTACCTGGCTAACATCAGTCTGTCAGGAGGTAGTGACAGAGTGAAGAAATATGTTCATAAAAAAAGCTACATACTGCAGCTTTAACCATTTAAAATGTTGTGTTTGTTCATGTAGAGCTACCAGCAATGTTCCATCTGATGATGGAGTGTGTGGAGCAAATCAAAGCTCTTCTCCCACTCATCTGATGGGTCCATGTGAAGATCATCTGGCAGTGAATTTGAAGTGGTAAATTCTAGATTAAATTGGGCTGTTGTTGGCGAGTTGCTCTAGATTTAATGGCCTGCCCCCCCCCCCCCATCCTTTCATTCCCACAGCACTTCTTACCTGGGGGTACTGTTGGAATTCAAACGAGGGCTTTTCAGCAATTCAGTTCCCGGATGACAATTTTGGTCCAGGAATTTGCAAAAACACCAGCAGGCCAGCATGTTCAAAAAGTGCAGGCCATGCCATAACTGGTAAGTCATAACTGGTAAGTCATTATTCTCCCAAATTAAATCTGTCCTGCCCAGTCAGCTTGCAGTAGTGTTTCAAAGACATATAATGTTTTTTTTTTTTTTTCCCACAAACTCATTTCCAGATGAAAAATGGGCCTGGTGAACTGAAAATTTAACAAATATGTAAGATAAAGGTTGAAAATAAACAAATAATTGCAGACCTTTCACAATGATCATCCTGTTTCAGGTGAAAATGTTCCATCACACTGAGCATGAATGTAGTATGTTTTTGTTGAAAGAATTTAAAAATAATAAAAATGTACAAAAACTTCATGGAGTTACTTCACTGTTACTGTATTAGACAGATGTTAGATGTCAAATTGGCTGGTTTTTAAATCTATTACATGATTAAAATAATAATAGTAATATACCCCTAATGAAAAATATTTTATTAATTTATCCAATGACAAAATATGTTTTTTGGAGTCAACTAGAGTAGTTTTCTTGGAAAGACAAGAGAGAGAAGAGCGACCCCTGCTGACCTATTTGCACTGTTGCATAGATTTGCATTTTACTGTCACTCAAAGCATGGATTGAAACATGATGAAAGTCTCCATATTCACAATAGTGTAACTAATTAGGGCATATCAGATGTAGACTAGAAATAAATAAATAAAACCACAATGGGTTCTATGTTTTAGACTTTGGATTAACATGAATTAGTGGGCCAATCTATTAACATTTCATACATAAGGTCTGTACTGTTTTCAGTGTATTTCAGAGATTTAAAATATAAATAAAATACAAGATTAAATGTGTTAAAAACTGGGAGAAAAACTCCCAAAGTATGTTCAGGAAGTGTTACATCCAATCACAGAGGAGAAGGGACTACAGCCAATCATGTGTCCTGATACAGAGGCCGTCTGGCTCCGCCCACCGAGTGTCAAAAGTCTGAACCGTGAGCGAGAGGGACAGGGAAACAGTAGATACATTTTGCACGCACGGGCATGTAGTTGTCCTCCGAGGGGGCGTGCGCGCGCTTGGATCTCTTTTCTACGCTCGCACTCATCTTAATTACGCGCGGGGGGGTGGTTTGCGCTCGCTCGAGTGTAATTTGCTCCCTCGAGGGATGTATTTGCTCTCGTGAGATCTGTATTTGTTCACGCCCCTTATGTATTTGTCCACGCCCATTTTGCCATCGTCCTGTCTCCATACATTCACGTTTAACGAGCTCCGACGGGTGACGTCAGAGATAAAGACACCGCGCGCGCTGCCACACGGCTGCTCGTCCCCCCCCCACACCTCAAGTGTAGACCCGCCGGTGCTGACACGCGCACATGCTGCGGTATTCTGCACCGCTGGACGGCCGTGGATTAGCTTTATGCTAATATCGAGAGGCGCGAGGAGCCAGAGGAGTGTGCACGTGCACGGGCTCCTTTCTTCGCAGCCATGGCTGAAGGAGGAGAGGGAGAGGATGAGATCCAGTTCCTCAGGACTGTAAGTAGATTTCATCTGGGAGGGGATATTTCTGTCGATTGTGCAGCACTTTCACACCCTGACATGCTTATTTAAAAAAAAAATATATATATATACATATATACTGTATATATATTAAATATTTTAACCACACAGCTTGTGAAGATCCTAACACGGCTCTATTGTTTTGCGCATGGCTCCTTGTCAGCTATTGTTTTTTTTAATTTCTTTCCTCCTGCAGTCTCATGTGTCAAGAAGTTCACAGCAGCAGCAGCATCCCTGCCCTGCAAAACTTACAATTTACACTTCTTCCAACAAATGGGTTTTGAACTTAAAATCACTTATTGATGATTACTTCCAAAAAAAAAAAAAAAAAAAAAGGTGCAGCAGCTAAAGTGTAAATGAGCCAAGAGCATCTTCAAGACAGACTCACTTGTTGGACTCAAAGCCAATTTGTTATTATATCTGGATTAAGCGTTCCCTAACGGCTTCCCTTGATTCCCTGAAAACAAGGCTAAACTGATAACGTGATGTGGTCAAAAGCATTAAATGGACAATATGAGGACATACAGGCGTCCTTCAGAGAAGCAGGATGCACAAAATACATCCTGATGCTCCGAAAGCAGATGTTTGACCATGTCAGTGTGGGCTCTGATGTCATCAAACAAAAGAACAAAACACCCAGAACTAAAATAAGTTATTAAGGAACCCTTAGGGAAGTTATGGTATTATATATACAGGTAGTCCTGGAGTTACGACGGAGATCCGTTCTTACGCTACGTCGTAACTCAAAATTTGACGTAACTCGAAACATACGTCCAAACTGCACCTTATACGTACAGTACTGTATTTCACCAAGCACTTTGCCTATCCTAACACAAACATATTTATCAAAAAACACATACATTTCAGAGCCACAATGAAGGAAAAAGAGTTAATTTCCATCTCTGGACTGCTGTTTCCTCCATCCCTCCCTCCCTCCTCCAGATTCTGCATTGGTTTACGTTGTAAAACCACCGTCCATAAAACAGCTACTTTTCCACAGCTGCTGCCTGTCCAGCTTGGTCCAACAAGTTTTGGTTTGTTTTTTGAATGTCCAGAGGACCATACTTAGCTTTTTTAGAGAGTACAGAGCAGCTGTAGCCTCCGAAGCTAAACCCGAAACTGCGTAAATCGGCTTCAAAATTCAAAAAAATTCAAAATATATATATTTTTTTAATGGGAGGTGCGTCGTAACTCGAGGCCGTCATACGTCGAGGACTACCTAATGGATTTTTGTAAGTTTGAGTTTGAACTAAAATAGGTCTAAACCGTTCGTTTCTTTGCCAGTTTTGCCAGAGGGAGGTCTGTTAGCAGTCAAAGAATGCACTGAGGATGACTCTCAGCTACTACCACACCACAGATTACCTCCATATCTGTAAAAAATTACCCAGACATTTACTGTATGTGTTATGGTTGATTAGCCTTTACTGTCTGAGCATTTTAAGTCCTCTGTTGGTTCATGATATATTTTGCTAACAGACAGACAATTGGTTGCACTCTGAGCATGTATTAGTAATAACTCTCAGCTACTACCACACCAAATGTGAGCTCGACGTTTGTAAATTTGGTCGAGTTGTGGACATTTTTGTGATTGGGTGGTTGGATTTTTGTGGCGTGGTGAATTGAGTGGACTCCCAAAATTAATAAATGATCGAGCTGTGGTTTATCAGATCACTTTTACTCAGTGTGCATTTCTCACCTGGAATAAATAGTCATCATAAGTGTGTTTACATTTATATATTTTTTATAGTTCTTTGGCAGTTTTTTTGCATCTGCTTGTTTTTAAGGTTTACTTTTAATGTGTGAATATTTACGAAGCATTCGCACTACAGTGTATTGTGATGTATTTTTCTTCTGGCATCTTTCTTGTTCCAGTTTTCAAGCTATTTCAACAAATCATAACTCAAAACGTTCTGTCCTGTTAGGACTTTTGGTATTGCTGCAACTTTAGCTTTTAGTATTTAGCCTTTTCTGCCACTTGTTTTTCCTCATAGGATTTTTTTTTTAGCTCATTTCAAATCTTTAGATGTGTTTACAGCCTTTTACTGCTCCTTTAACTTTTTGTTCTGCTTCGACTTCTTTCAGCTTCCTCATGCACATTTATACTTTTTTCCAGCTACTTTCACCAATTTCAGCTGTTTTCTCAGCGGTTTTGCGCTACTTTCAGATTATTTCCGCTAACTACAACATTTTTGTGCTTCTTCTAACTTATTTCTGCTAATTTCAGCTTGTTATGCTCCTTTCAGCTTATTTGTCAGAGCCAGAGATTCTCATGTCATTCGCACCACAAGTGGTATATGTGATGAAACGAGATTATGTACACAGGGTCGCAGTTACATCCTACGATAAAATGTAAAAGAAAAACAATAATAAGATCTACTGTTTTTCTTTTTTTTTAATGCAAGCTTTAGTTTTTTATTTCTCAGCTACTATTTAGCTGTTTTTTGTGCTAATTTTAGCTTTTTCAGCGAATTCCATTTTTTAAAGCTAATTTCAACTCTTTCTACTTCATTCTAGTAGTTTAAACTTTTTTCTGCCTTTCATTAATTAATTTCATTTCTGCCTTTCATTAATTTCCTAATTTTTGTGCTAATTTTTGCTTATTTAAACCTATTTAAGCAAATATGTGTTCTTTCTGCTTCCATTTACTAATTTAGGCTTGTTCTTAAATTTCAGCTACATTTCAGCATGTTTTTTTAAAGCTAATTTCAGCTATTTTTGTACGTTCTTCTTCAATAAGCAGCCACACTGCTGCAATTTCTCTCATTTTTGTTCGTGTTTGATACTAACCTGCCAATGATGAAAATTACCCCCCCCCCACTATAATTTCATATATTTGCACGTAAATGTTAATTTAAAGAAGCAATAAAACATGCTCATTACTTTCTGAACGTTGTTCATTGGTCCTACAGATATTTTGCTAACAGACAGATACGGTTGAGTCCAATAGGTATTTGTAAAGTATCAATATCAGTTTTATGTGATCATTTAGAGATCGGGGGATATGTAGGGAAGGACTCTCAGCTATTAGTTTAGTTGGTGATAAATATGCAACAAATGTTGCAGAGGAAACGTTGACTCGGACTTTGTATTTTTGCAGATGATTTGTTGTGAGTTCAGTTTTTTACTGAATCAAAATGTCTTTCTTAAGAAAATGTGATCTTTAAAATGTCCTGTCCTGTCGCTCAGAAAAGATCCGATACCTTCGGCTGATTTTTCTTGCTGCCGAGCCTTTTAACCACAGCACAAAGAGGTCAACACATCAGCATGCGTGCCTCTTCAAAACACAGCTGACATTTGAGCACAGTTCCTCCTCTTGAACTTGAATGCCACGCACAGCTCCTTCTTCTGGATGTTCTGGATGGAGGAATATGCGTGTTTGTTAATGCCTGCTGCCAAAAATGAAGGTAGAATGACTTGTGTCTGTAGTGTTAGAAAAATATGACACAAACCACTTGACAGATTGTGTTGAAACTCAGAGAGTAATCACTGGATGTACATTTACAAACCAAGATGGCTGCCACAGCCGGTCAACTTTAGCTAACAGAATGGCTAAAACAATCAGTTTTTACACAAGTTGAGATAAAACTTGGTGTGGCAAAAGCTGAGAGTCCTCTTCAAGACATGCTCATCATAATATATATATTTGTTTAAAACTCTGGCATGTAAGGTGGTGGCCAGTGGTGTAGTCTACATTTTTGTAGTGGGTATACTGCGGTGAAGTTAGTTTTACGTTGTACACCGCTGAAGCCACGGAGCGCGAATGTCCAACGTCCAATGTAAAACTAGCTTCACCGCGGTCGGTCCGTATACTGTGCTTAGAAACCAAAGTACACTCGTTAGTACGATGTAATCATCAATTTATTTCGTGTTTTAAGTATATTGAACATTTCCAATTTTCTCTGATGCTTCTATTTGAATAAATGCACAATCAGAATCAGAATCAGCTTTATTATCATTGTACTGGGATACAGTGAAATTACGTTTGTACAACAAACTTTGTACAACAGTTGGCTTTGTGTTAAAAACATGTTATAGAATTTATAAAACAGTATCAAAGCAAAACATGTTCAAATATTAAGTAATACGCATACAGAAGTATTAATTATACAATAATTCGCTGGATAAGCAAATGTAATAAACATGCTGCATACCTATACTGCTGTATTGTAAATAGTAAATAGTATGTCCCTATCAATGTTCCAATACATATTGAACATTATTATCGATATTGTTTATCTTGTTTCTTTATATATTGTTTTTAACATTAATAATTTTTTGTGTGAATCTTTTTATGTGTTGCTGCTGTTACGATGAAATTCCCATCTGTGGGACAATAAAGGCTGTTTCTATTCTATTCTATTCTATTCTATTCTATTCTATTCTATACATTATTATGGAAGCGTTTAACTGTTGTTGAACTATCAATGACAAGTGCCTAATGATATGTCATGTATCATTGGGCACTTTTAAGTGGGTATACTGAAATTCTTAAGCTTTTCTAGTGGGTATACTGTACTCTGTATACCTGTGTATCACGTAGACTACACCACTGGTGGCGGGTGATATACATTCCTCTAGAGCAGGGGTCTGCAACCTTTACATTGAAAATAGCCATTTTTGACACTTTGCTTACTAATTATGATGTGGCCGGAGTTGCAAACCCTGCTACAGCTGTGCATTGTCAACTGGTGGCCCGTGGACCACAAGTTTGTTGGAGATGGCTTTTTCAGTCAGTGGGGGTGATATTATAAAACAAAAAATGTCCAACTATTTTTAACATTTATTGATATTTTTTACATTTTATTACAAAAGAAAAGACCAGATTCATGTTCAGACAGGAAAAATATATGCTTTTTTTTAACAATTTTATAAAAAATTAAAGCACTGAACTCTGCAGGCCGATGTGTGTTCTCTTAACTGTTGAAGAATTAAAGTTCCTACTTAAAGCATAAAGTTAAAGTGTGTGTGACATCATTTTTGAACTTTGCATAAAATGTCTCAACATATATATCTTGTATCATTCAACTATGTTCGTTGTTGCAAACAAAATGATAAATTAATGAAAATTCGTTTCAAAGTGAGTTTAAAATTTGCGCTGTGTTTCTTCACGGGACATCCGGGTACTTCCGCATGCCCCGTCTGTGACGTAGGTGCAGGAATGTCAGTCAGAGCGTCTGCTATGAATAAAGCTGCACCCCTCGGACCCCCCCTCGCTTCTGAACGGTAAGGCTGAAATAAATACGGCTGCAGACCTAAATTAGAACCTGCTGTTTCTTGCTCATAACCCAAAATAACTTTGGCTTCCCGAACTGAAGACAAATCGCTCTAATCTTCACTTAGATTGCTAAATTCGTCGGTTTATATATTGTCCGCCATTGTAAAGTACGGGGGGCGTTCTATGAGACATTCCTGCACCTACGTCACAGAAAGGGCATGCGGAAGTACCCGGATGTCCTGTGAAGAAACACAGTCCAAATTTTAAACTCACTTTGAAACAAATTTTCATTAATTTATCATTTTGTTTGCAACAACGAACATAGTTGATATATGTTGTGTCATTTTATGCAAAGTTCAAAAATGATGTCACACACACACTTTAAAGACAATATAAAATTAGGTCAGTTTGTTGGATATCCAGTTACATTTTTAAAGAAAATAAATACTTTTCTTTACTTTGACTTTGTTTTTTGTGTTTCATTCTTAGTTTTATCCAATTTACTCACCATATTCCTTCTCAGCAGCTTGTCTTGAAGATATTCCAAAACATTCAGGTGGTTTTGAGAGAAAGATCCCGCTATGAGACTGGAAGTCGACTTAAAGTGGCTAACAAACTGCTAGCATGATGACACCACATGGACTAAAGAGCCACATGTGTCCCCAGAGGTTGCAGATAGAATCCAAGGCCTTTCAAATGTTTTGGACGTTGAGCAACAGGATGCTGGTGTTATTGGCTTAGCAGCTTGTTGCATCCCTCAGACAGCCTGGATGATGTTTGGATGTGGGGTGCGTTTAGTGAGTTTCATGTTCACGAGTGTAAAAAATGTGCGTGAATGTGTGTGGCATGCAAATGTGGAGCAGTAGCCATGTGGTGCAGTCAGGCTGCACCAGACGTGCCACGGCAGAGCACAGTGCAGAAATTATTCATCAGCTAAGCAAGACAAACAGCTTAACGACTGGGAGTAGAGAGGCAGAACAGATCCATTCTTGACGGTGCGTGTGCACAAAGTTATGGATTCATCCACAGCACATCACTCAAGTCAGTCCTATAGACACAAAGGCTCATCTGCAGTGTTTGCATTGGTCTCATTTGGTGTCTGTAGGAATGCAAAGCTCGATTTTTCTCTTGCTTCCAAATGTTGACTATTACTGAAGTCGAGGAGTGATAAAGCAGTTTGCAAACTGTCTTTTCTCAAACAACACAAAGTAATTTCCCTGGAGTGGGAGCAGGAATTACCCCTGCCGGACTGCTGCCTATAAACCCCAGCTCAGTGGGAGGAAAGGAGAGGAGAGGAGTAGAAAACATGTCTCTCAGCCACGGGTAATTTGATGTTGCAGGGAGAGCAACAGTGCTGATTGTGAGGCTGCAGAGAAAAGCTTCTCCCACAAACTGCCGCTTAATTTCAGCTGAGAGAGCCTAATAAGCCTCCATGTTTGCTTTGTCCCGTCTGCGAGCGTCTTCAGATGAATCGGCTCCGTCAGAAGTGGCGTTATAACAAGCTGAACGCAGAATAAATATCAGCTCGTGGTTTCACTGCTCAGGGTGCTAATTATGCCAGGACAGTTTTTTTAAATGGTTTTTCTTGTGCCTGTTGTCATTAAAAGCAAACTTTTCTTCTTGGTGTACTTTGCTTCTCTTGTTTTATTTTAAATCCCAATGACAGAGGGCCTCCTATTATTTTATACATGCATGCAACCACACACATGCACACACAGCTTCTGTGCAGCAACGATCCCTGCGAGGCAAATATCAAATTCTGGGGATCTATTAGCAGTTTGAGTGGGTGTAGTGACTTTGAAAAGGCCAGACCAGGGCTGTGACTAATGCACTGTGGCAGCACATGGCTTGTTTGTGTGAAGGCACAGACCTCACTTTGCATCCAGGCGATGACTGTCAATGCAGCCACGCTGAGGAGCAACACAAGGAGCCATCGCAATCTGCTTCAGAAGAAAAACTAAAGGAGGAGGAGCTGAAAAGTGCTGATTTGAGTCTTATCACCCGCCACTGAAGGCGATAATGTTTTTGCCCGTGTGTGTTCATTTGTCTGTAGCTTTAGCAATACAGCTAGTCCTCGACTTACGGCAGTCTCGACTTACGGCGATTCGATGATACGTAACGCATCTCTTTTTTTTGTTGAAAAATCTTATTTTATGTGTTTAAATGTTCTTGATTTTATGTGTACAGCACTTTGTTGCAGCTGTGGTTGTTTTAAATGGCTTTATAAATAGATTATTATTATTATTATTTTGAAGCCGATTACGCAGTTTCCGGCAGTGTCCAACAGTTTTCGGCAGTGTTCGGCAGTTTCCGGCAATGTCCAGCAGTTTTCGGTTAGCTTCAGTTAGCTCCGGCTTCGACAGCTGGATTTGGACGGACCGTGTCCGATGAGAGGTTGCTTCGCTCGGATACATGAGCTGGAAACGCTCTGTGAACTCTGTGGACGTCTCAGGCCCGGAGCAGCAGCCGCCGATCGCTCCGCCGCATCCCACCACGCCGGCCGACACCACAAGCTCACCGCGGGATCCGGTGACCATCCCGCCGCTACTGTCCCTGCCATCAGCCGGCCCCACCGGGGACACGGAGCCGACGGGCGGCGGAGAGGCCTGCTGCGGCCGGGAGCTCACCTCGATGCTCCGCCTGGCAGCCTCGGATGTTGCTGGGACATGGAGCTAACATGCTAACACGCAGAAAAACAGCTTCAAGGCCTCGGATGTTGCCGGGACACGGAGCTAACATGCTAACACACGGAGAAACGGCTTTGCCAGCTCCCAGTAAGTTATTAACTCTATTTCCCTTCATTATGGCTCTAAATGTATGGAGCTAACATGCTAACAGGCCTTACTGTAAACAGTCTGGACTGCGTGAAGCAGCAGGAAGCTGCAGAGCTCGGACGTGCAACGAGCTAACATGTTAACAGACGGAGACAGGCTTCACCAGCTCACAGTAAGAAATTAACTATTTTTTTCCTTCATTATGGCTCCAAATGTACTGTATGTGTTTTTTGATAATTATGTAGGGTACTGTGTTAGGATAGGCGAAGTGCTTGGTAACTGTACAGTACCGTACATGTACGTGTATAAGTGGTGGCTACTGTGTACTTCCGACTTACGGCGATTTTCGACTTACGAACGGGCGTAGGAACGGAACTCGTTCGTAACTCGAGGACTACCTGTATAGCTTATGAACCAGTGGACATGTTTCAATACAAGTCATAGAAAGCAATTATAGGATAGGCTTCTTTAAATAGGTAACTTTTGGAATCACCCTGATTCAAGATGACCACCACAGCTAAGGACACTTAGCCGATGGAAAAACGGCTCTAACGGTTCGTTTTGCATTCGTTCAATCTTTATTTAGTGAGGTTAACAAACTGTTAAAAGGTCTATACTTTAAAAAATCTGCAGGCCCCGATGACCTTCCTCCTGATTTCTTAAGGTTAGTTGCTTACATCATTGCAGAACCAGTGTCTCATATGTTTAATCTGTCCATAAGCCAAAACTGTTCCAAATGCTTGGAAACCAGCCTTTGTTCTTTGTTCTGAAGGGAGGAGACCCCAACATACTGAACAACAGTCCACCAATCTCTAAACTCTATTCTTGCTAAGATTTGAGAAAAAATGATAAACTCCCAAGTCAAGAAGTTTTTGAATTCTTTTAACATCTTGCATCCCCACTAATCTGATTTCAGGAAACAACACAGCACAACGACTGCTTCGCTGAATGTTTTTAACGTTGTTGAAGCTTTGGATGCTAGGTATTATTGAGCTGCACTTTTCTTAGACCTGTTTAAAGCTTTTGACACTGTGGACCATGACATCTTGTGTCATAAGCTCTCAGAAATTGGTTTCTCAGATTACATCACTGGTTGGTTCTCCAATTATCTCTCAGATCGGAGGCATTATTATTATTATTTTTTTATTATTTTTTTCAAGATGGCCGCGCTCAGTGCAGCTACAGCTTCACGAGTTCCCGGATCATCTCTAGTTTTTAGTAATTTTAATAGTGTTTTTGTACCTGACTCTGCGCGTTTTTTGCGGGTGAATTACAGCCGAACTGATCTGTTAAGAATCGGAGCGGATTTACCACAGGGCACAGCTGAAATCAGCAACGAACTCAAATCAGAGCTCGGAAGATTGGACCTGCTAAAAACGTCCTTCTGGAAGCAGATGCGCTCCAGGGGAAAGAAAAGGAAGCGGTGCTCTCGTGGAAAGAAGAGAGGTTGCCGTGCAGGAATTATGACGAGACTGCGGGCAGACGCTAAAACCGGTAAACCCCCGATGCCGGCTCTTTTTCTGTCTAACGTTCGCTCGCTCGACAACAAAATGGATCTACTTCGTTTGAGGGTGACCACGTCGGAGGAGATGAGAAGATGCTCCGTGCTTTGTCTTACGGAAACTTGGATCTCTGAGGAAACTCCAGACTCTGTTTACGAGCTGGACGACAGGCTCTTTTTCAGAACAGACCGGTGCACCGAGACTACGGGGAAAACGCGAGGCGGCGGTGTTTGTATTTACGTACACAAAGATTGGTGCACGAACTGTGCTGTGATAAAAAGAGCTTGTTCAGCTGCCGTGGAGTTGATCACGTTAAGGTGTCGCCCGCACTATATGCCCCGTGACTATTCAGTGATCTTAATCAGCGTTATTTACATAGCCCCTGATGCTAATGCTAATGACGCCCAGGGAGAAATTCATGACTTACTCACCTCGCTGCAGTGTAAATATCCTGAGGGGCTTTTCATTGTTTGCGGGGACGTCAATCACGTTGATCTTCAAGTCTCCCTCCCAGCCTTCAATAAGAACGTCTTCACAGCTACGAGAGGAGATAAAACGCTCGACCAAGTCTTCACAAATGTAAAGGGGGCATACACGGCGAAGACACGCCCACCGCTCGGAGCTTCCGACCACGACTCTCTGATTCTGGCCCCAAGAGAACTCCCCCCACTCAGGCGCTCAAAGCCGGAACAAAGAGAAATAACAATCTGGCCTCAAGATAGTTCCCCCATGTTGAGAGACTGTTTTGAGAGGACAAACTGGTCTGTTTTCAGAGAAGCAGCCACTGATGGAAGTTCAGTGGACATGGAACTGTACGCTTCCTCAGTCCTGGGTTACATCAGTACATGCTCTGAAAATGTATCCATAAAAAAATATGTGAAATCCTACCCGAACCGGAAACCCTGGTTAAATAAAGAAGTTCACGCCTTGCTAGCAGCCAGAGACACTGCATTCAAGTCAGGAGATAAAGTGGAGCTGAGAAAGAGCAGGAATGAACTGAAGGATGGCATTAAGAAGGCCAAGGCCACGTATGCACAGAGGATCGAGGGACAGTTCACCTCACAAGACCCACGGAGCATGTGGAAGGGTATTAAATGCATAACAGATTACAAAGGCAAAAACAAACAATGCCCCAGGGACCCATCTCTGCCTGATGCCCTCAATAAGTTTTATGCACGTTTTGATGATCCAAACAGACCAGCTAGCACCAGACTCACCTCATCACCAGATGAAGAGCATCTCAGGGTGTCCGCAGCAGAAGTGAGAGGCAGTCTCAGAAAGATTAATCCTCATAAAGCAACCGGACCAGACAACATCCCAGGGAAAGTTCTGAAGGAATGTGCGGACCAGCTCTGTGAGGTGCTGGCTGACATCTTCACCACCTCACTTGCACTGGAGTCAGTTCCCACCTGCCTGAAGACCGCGACCATCATCCCAGTCCCAAAGAGCTCCACAGTGACTGGTCTGAATGACTATAGACCGGTGGCCCTCACCCCGATAGTCGCTAAATGTTTTGAGAAACTGGTCATGTCCCACATCAAGGCAACCGTCAACATCAATGAGGACCCTCATCAATACGCATACCGTGAGAACCGATCAACAGAGGACGCCATTTCTTCCGTGGTCCACACTGCTCTCACCCACCTGGATCAGAAAGACTCATACGTGCGTCTGCTCTTTGTGGACTTCACATCTGCCTTCAACACCATGATCCCCCAAACTCTGATAGACAAACTATCTACACTTGGACTAAGCCCCTCTATTTGTAACTGGGTACTAGACTTCTTAACAGACAGACCACAGTCCGTGAAGATCCACAACTTCTCCTCCTCCACCATAACCCTCAGCACTGGCTCTCCTCAGGGATGTGTGCTGAGCCCCCTTCTGTTCACTCTGCTCACATATGATTGTACAGCCACACTTCCAGGCTGTCATATTGTTAAGTTTGCAGATGATACAGCGGTGGTGGGATGCATCACAAACAATGATGAGTCCAGCTACAGACAGGAGGTGGAACACCTGGAGAGCTGGTGCAAAGAGAATAATCTTCACATGAATGTGAAGAAGACAAAGGAGATGATTGTGGACTTCAGAAGGAACAAACACACCCATGCCCCACTGAAAATAGGTGGGTCTGCAGTGGAAGTGGTCTCCAGCTACAAATACTTGGGTGTACACATGAATGATAACCTCAGCTGGAGCAACAACACCACCAGCCTGATCAAGAAAGGTCATCAGAGACTCTACTTCCTCAGACGGCTGAGACGAGCTGGTCTGAGCAGCCCAGTCCTCACCTCCTTCTACAGGTGTGCAGTGGAGAGCATCCTGTGCTCCAGCATCAACGTGTGGCATGGAGGCTGCACAGTTGAAGAGAGGAAAGCTCTGCAGAGAGTGGTGAAGGCTGCACAGAAGTCTGTTGGAGTCAGTCTCCCCACAATCACAGACATTTATACCTCCAGATGCAGGAAAAGAGCCACCTGCATCATGAAAGACCTCACTCATCCAGCACACTCACTCTTTGCCCCACTCCCCTCAGGACGGAGGTTGAGGAGCATCAAGTGTAGAACCACTAGACTGAGGAACAGCTTCTACCCTGAGGCTGTTAGACTCATGAATAAATAAAAATAAAATAAAAAATAAACACTGCAAAATATCACATCATACTGATGCTGATCTGTTTTCTTGTTGCTGTGTTCATCTGTGTTCATCTGTGACCATCTGCTCATACAAACTCATGTTCGTGCTGCTGTTTATTCCCACTATATTAGGCTTAGTGTATTACTAGTTGATGTTTTTCTTAGTTAGTTCTAGATGTTATTACTGTTTTTCTCTTTCATTTGTTGTTGGATGTAACTGGGACCTCGTGTACATAATCTCGTTTTCATCACATGTACCACATGCGGTGCAAATGACAATAAAGACTCTCTGACTCTGATTATGTTAAACATAATGGTACTTTTTCCAGCTGTCTAACTGTTATTGGTGTACCACAAGGTTCAGTCTTAGGACCCACCCTCTTCACGATAAAAAAACCAGTCAGTAATGTATGTCAGAGGATTCCTGATGCATCCTTACATTTTTATGCCAACGACACAGCTGTTTACAGACATTGAGCTACATTTTGGTGGTAGTTGCTGAGAGTCATCATGCATTAAAATGTTGCCATTATATATGACAATCAATTCTGATTTTTGACAAAATATCTCATGAACCACAGAACAGACGTTGGTGAAACTCTCAAAAATAAATTACTAAACATGCGCAAATCATTAACTTTTGGAGGGGGTTCGTTTAAAGATGGCCACCACAGCGAATCAGCTTTTGCTAACATAAAAATTACTATAACTCAATCAGTTTTACAGATTTTGAGCTTACTGGTAATTTGATGTGGTAGTTGGGAGTCGATCACAACAAATGCTTTGTGTGCTAATGGGTTATACAGAACTTTTGGTCTTACATTTATTTTAAAAAATGACTATAACTCTGTCTCTTCTCATAATAATATGATTTCAGTTTGAAACAGACATGAAAGGAAGTGGGTGACATGGATTCCTTTAAGGAATGCAATAGAGCGATGGAGCTTGTGCACACCCAGGTTGGATGCTGCCACACTCTTATTTCCCTTTACTCTACATTTACTTTGATACATCTCACGTTTGCATTTTTTATTTTAAACCTACGATTTGACGTCTGATCATAAAAAAACATCCTTAGTTTGTCAAGAACATTGTGACCCGTATCAAAACCCACTGAACATGTTGAACTGTAGCCTATCAAGCGACTCATTTCGTATTCTCCTGTTGCATGCGCAGTGTAAAATGATCAGTGATTAGCATGAAATTAGGCCCCCCAAAAGGGAAATTGGCTCAGTCCACCCCTGCATTCTTCCTGACACATAGAAAATGAATGGAGGTTTAATGTTATTATGAGGTCTGCTTTCGTTTCATGGCTGACCAATAAAAAGATATAACTCAGTTTTTATTTGCAAGCAGATACAGAGCAACAGTATGTTTGAGGGTTACCTTGCTTGCTGTTTACATGTTTCTGCCAGTTTGTTCCACTCACAGATAGGTGAAAACAATCAAATGCTGTGTGTGAATGATTGATCTTCCTCAGTTTAGATTGCCATATTTCACTTTTTGTCTTATTGTTTTGAAAAAGTGTTTTAAAAAGATTGATGGAAATGCAAAACTGTTCCATATTCTGTGTAGGTATTCTGCTCATGAGCGTGCGGTGTATTGACAACATCCCAACTGCAGCATTGATTTTTCTCCTTTTGTTTATTAGCTCAAGCTGAAACTCATTCGCAGTTGTGAAAGTTGCACATTCAAGAGCTCCACTTGCAGGAAAAAGTGAGTGCGTGCAAGTTTTCAAATCGAAAGGTTGTGCAATGAAGACGGACGGAACAGATAGGCCTCAGACGTAAAGGGAACTCAGGCAGCAGGTCTGCCCGGAGACAACCTCATGTGAAGCTGCTGTAATGAGCTATTGATTGTGCCACTAAATGAAGACATTTCCCCAGGAATGCTGGTGGCATGCAGTCAGGGGGGCCTGGTTGATTGGGTGTTTTAGAGGATGAACATTTAATATGGCCGTGTGGGAAGCTTTCTCTCATATGAAGACTTTGTGGCTGAGAACCTGCAGCCTTCCTCACATTGTTTTCAGTTACTGTATCAGTGAGTCTCTGCATGACTGTATTGAATTATGTGGTTTCAAAAGGATTTACACACTTTATTCTATTTGTGATAC
>JBBPBX010033904.1:0-15993 GCA_038048925.1 Garcialebias charrua
AATATCAAGAAAATATCAAATAAAAAAATAGTTTCAACAGATTCAGTTTCATAATAAAATAAGGTTTAGTCCAGTCAATCAAATTATTGAAGAAATTTCTTTTTTAATTTAATTTTATTGTTTAAACTTATTGAGGAAATATTTTACACTGCACTGCGGACACAATAAAATTGACCATCTATGTCACCAAAAAGGTGTGTAAAGTACAAAATAATATTTTAAATGCATTTCATTTATATTTGAATGATGGCAAACATCTAAGTGTATAATTAAAATACTTTGTTGTAAATATTTGGCACATTTTAGAAAAAAATCAGGGTAAGAGAAACATGCGGACATGAATGTTGCCCCAAAAAAAGAATCACCCATTTGTTAGCCTCCATTTCGCTAATCAGATTATTGGAGTATGAGAAAGTAGAAACTAATGTGATTAAAACAGCTATTTTAAAATGTATAATAAAGCTTGCAGTATTACTGTAATTGTATTGATACATTGACATTTTTAGACAAAAACAACACAAAAAACACTTGTACAATGACAGAAGGTCTTTGTGAGACATACATATGTATGCTAACTAAAAATGATAAATGAAAAATGTAGTTTGTGTTGGCGTATGATTCTTATCCGCCCCAGAATTCGTTATTTGGTTCACTTTAGATCAGAAAGGAGAGATACACTGAACACGACAGACGCTCACTTAAAGTTCCAAACCAGTTTAATTAATCATAAGTTAAAAGTCACAGAATACATTTGTCCTATTCCTAACATCCATTACATTTGTTTTAAAAAGGTGGACAGTGAGAGAAAAAGAGAGAGATATAGAGAAGAAGGGAGGAGGGGGGAGAAGGCAGGGAGAGAGGGGGACAGGGAGAACATACAACCTGATCCGTGTGCTTACTTCTTCTCCCTTGCTGTTGGAGGATGGGAACTTTTTATACCCTTCTGTGGGGGTTTTGTTTCAGAGACTGTTGTCCCTCCTTTATTGCCAGAAGACAGGAAATACCATTTGCTTTTTTCAGTCTGCATAACCCTTATTTTCCAACTCACATGAGAGCTGACGGGGGAGGGAAGTGTGGCTTAACACCCAGAACAAAGAGGCTAGTGTCTCCCTGCCAGTCATAAATCTGTGAAGTCATAAAACTGACAGAAAGGCACCAGGGGCCTCATGTATCAACCATGCGTGCGCACAAAAACATTGCGCACGTCACTTCCCACGCAAAAGCCCGTATGTATCAAAACTGAACTGAACGTGAATATATGCGCATCCAGGTACATATCCACGCAAGCTCCCGAGCAGGCGTACGCACGTTTCTGTGGTTCTTGTTCCTTTGGCGACACTTACAGGTGTTTCAGAGAAACTGAAGCCCCACAGTCTGTGGTTGACTTTAAGAGCGGCTTGAAGACCTTTCTTTTCAACCGAGCATACTCTACTTTTGATCTGAGTTGATACTGTTGTTGATTTTAATTGTTTTATTATTTGTCTTATTGACATTCAAATATGTTGCACCTTGTAGCACTTTGAGATTTCCATTAATGAAAAGTGCGTTATAAATTGAATTCATTATTATTATTATTATTATTATTATTATTATTATTAACAGTTCAAGATGTGTAAATGATTAATATTCCCTCCAAACACACGATTAACAAGTATTACATCCACATGACGCAGTGAAATAAAGGACGCGCAACGTTGTGCCAAAAATAAATTTAACAGGAACGGATTCATTCAGCCTTACTGGAGGTTATAATAAATAGTGTAACACGCAGAGCATTTATTTAGAAACAGATATAGTTTTCCGATCTAGGATATGGCTTATCAGCCGTTTTCAGAAATAATAATTTTCCAGTTTGGCACTGCATGCTGCGCTCTGGGGAGCCGTGCATCACGCGTGCATACAGAAGCAGCGGTCAAACTGTTCCACAGAGGGAGCTGCAGGTCGATCGGGACTGTGCAGTCCAGTCCACACAAAGCCGGATCATGTCCAATGGAATGGTCTCATCCATATGTTTCCAAAGGCTGAGTGGTCGCGCTTGGAGCGCGCGCGCACCCTCACCGGTGTCGACACGGCAGCTGGAGGTGTTTCATTATCTGCGTTTATTGTAGATTTCTCCAAAATGACACGTGAAAGTACACCTTATATAACTTGTAGGAGAGCAAAAGCTTCACAGACAGACTGCGCACAGGGCTGCGGGGCGCGCGCTGCGTCTGGAGACTCCAACATCATGTCATGAAAAGTCTCCACCAAGACGCACAGACTCGTTTCTTCACATCATCTACATAAACAAAGATCTATGTTCTAGCAAACATCCAAGTAAGTTCCTCTGTGTTTACAGTAATAATGGTAATAAACTCGTGCGCAAAGTTAATATTTCCACACAGAATGAATGAATGAGCCGGTTCGCGCACCACAGCAGGGTGCGCGCGCACACAAATACCGACAATCACTCGTTCTTTGCATGATGAACACATTTTATTACTATTCTTACTTAGGATGTTTGTCCTCACTCATATTATATTGAATTCATTATTTTCCCGAATCTAGAAATGATTTCTGATCGCGCAGGGATCAAACAAACATGTCCTTCACACATGCAGGAAGTAATTTGCATCTGTTTAACATATGTAAATGTAGGCGTGTCAGGGGAGGTGTCTCACGTGCGCTCAGTTCCACGTCAATTGTGATGTACAAAAGGAATGTGCGTGGATTCAGGTGTACGCACAGTTTGATAAATCTGGATCTTTTTGTGCGTAGACACTTTTCTGGATTTCACCGTACGTCACTTTTCAGTAGGAAATCCACGCAGGTTTTTGATACATGAGGCCCCAGGACTCCTCATCATGCTCCAAGCCTGCCTCAAACTGATAAGAGGAGTTTTGTTTCAAAGACTGTTCTCCTTCCCCCACTCCCAGAAAGCCTCTTCCTTGTAAACAAGAAATACCATTGCATGTCTTCAGTATCCAGAGTTCCGTTTAAAGAGGGGATAATGACCCTAAGCACAAAAAATGTATTTTATTTTCACAACATTTGCTATACATTTAAAAAAATCTAAAAATAGAACTTGCATTTCTCAGCTACAGTTTTTCTTTGAGGGGTAGGTCAGAAGAATGGAGGCCACGCGGCCTTGGCCGCGGGGCCTTCATGTGTCAGGGACCACAAGGTCATCACGTGACAGCCAAGGGTCCCCAAGTGCACTGGCACGTCCAGCGTTGATCCATAGCTAAGCCCCCCCTCCTTCAGACACCCAGAGTGATGCTGTGTTTACTTTGTGGTTTAAAGTTGAAGTCATCTTTTTTTCTTTTGTTCTTAAGGAGGGTCATCTGTTTCTTGATAAATTGAAGGGTTAAACTGATAGAAGTCCCTTATTATTGTTCTTTGCCTTTTTCTGGTTCTTAGGGTTAAGAGTTATTCATTTTATGATCTAGTTTGTGTATTACAGTTAGGAAAATTAAGTAGAAAAAAATAATTAAAAAAATAGGAAAATTAAATAAAATTATAAAAAAAAAAAAAAAAATTAGAATTAGAAAATTAATTAGAATTATGGGTGATGTAGTTTGTGTATTACAGTTAGAAATATTAAGTAGAATTATTCATTTTGTGATCTAGTTTATGTTTTACAGTCAGGAAAATTAAGTAGAATTATTCATTTTGTGATGTAGTTTGTGTATTACAGTTAGGAAAATAGGTAGAACTATTCATTCTGTGATGTTGCTTGAAAGTTATCATTGGTTGAACAAACTGTGAAATAGGGGCAGATATAATAAGATTTCATCTTCTTTCTGCTCCCTTCATTTTATCCTACTTGTAATATTGTATCTGATGAAACTGTCTTGTATTGTTCTTTTAAAATGAATGAATAAACATCAAATCAAATCAAAGTGTGTATCGTCGGACGTTTCGGCTTTCCTGTGCCTTCTTCAAGCAACCACACTTTAAATTAAACAGGGCTTAAAGTAAAAAAAAATCCTGAGCCTGAAACTTATAGTGGTGATAGAAATGAACTACTGTATACCGTTGTTTTTGCCACAGTTTAATAAAGTGTCTTTGAATAGTGCAAACAATTGCTTCTAACAATACAATTAACAAGCTAAACACAAACTTAACACTTCAGTGCATTTCAAGTAAAAACAAAATGTAAAATGTCTGTGCCATAAAAGTTAGCCTTAAATGCAAAAATCCCTCAAACTTGAATAACTTCAGTGCATTAATTTCAACTGAAAACAAAATGTAAAATGCCTGTGCCATAAAAGGCAAAAATCCCTCAAACTTAAATAACTTCAGTGCATTAATTTCAACTGAAAACAAAATGTAAAATGCCTGTGCCATAAAAGGCAAAAATCCCTCAAACTTTAATAACTTCAGTGCATTAATTTCAACTGAAAACAAAATGTAAAATGCCTGTGCCATAAAAGGCAAAAATCCCTCAAACTTAAATAACTTCAGTGCATTAATTTCAACTGAAAACAAAATGTAAAATGTCTGTGCCATAAAAGTTAGCCTTACAGGCAAAAATTCCTCAAACATAAATAACACTTCAGTGCATTTCAAGTAAAAACAAAATGTAAAATGTCTGTGCCATAAAAGTTAGCCTTACAGGCAAAAATCCCTCAAACATAAATAACACTTCAGTGCATTTCAAGTAAAAACAAAATGTAAAATGTCTGTGCCATAAAAGGTAGCCTTACAGGCAAAAATCCCTCAAACATAAATAACACTTCAGTGCATTTCAAGTAAAAACAAAATGTAAAATGTCTGTGCCATAAAAGGTAGCCTTACAGGCAAAAATCCCTCAAACATAAATAACACTTCAGTGCATTTCAAGTAAAAACAAAATGTAAAATGTCTGTGCCATAAAAGGTAGCCTTACAGGCAAAAATCCCTCAAACTTAAATAACACTTCAGTGCATTTCAAGTAAAAACAAAATGTAAAATGTCTGTGCCATAAAAGGTAGCCTTAAAGGCAAAAATCCCACAAACTTAAATAACACAACACTTCAGTGCATTAATTTCAACTGAAAACAAAATGTAAAATGTCTGTGCCATAAAAGTTAGCCTCACGCCAAAAATACACCACACGCGTTGCAGCTCCGCCCCGCTCCGGTCCGACCTCCGCAGCAAATACGCACCCATTATAATCAATGAGATAAAGTACACTGGCTCCGCACGGCGGCGGTGAGCTGCGGAGAGCGGACGGCAGTCCGTCAAAATTAGAAAATTTTTCTATTTCTGCCGGACGCCGGAGCTGTGCCGGAGTCAACTTTTGAAGATTACGTCGCACCAACAGGAAAAGGAACGAGCACAACTTCCGTATTTACAAAATAAAATCACCACGGGCGGACTAATCCTAGCTCTATACGGATTTATTTGTACAAAAATGCTGTCAAACTATCATTTATGACTATTCTATGACTAAACTATTATATTTATGACTATGACTACACCTAATAACGCAATACAAGAAATAAATAAATAAAAAAGTATTTTATTCTGAAATGTAAACATCACTTCCTGTTGCTCAAACCATGTCCTGTCGCTTATTTACGAGAGAAGATCAAGGCAGCCTTTACTGTTGTTCTCCTTCTTCCACCGAATGAATTGTTTTGTTCTGACTTCATTATTTATCACTTGATTTATCGCGCAATCTCGCAATTCCCGCGCATGCGTCTTGGAGCGGCGCATCCATGCGGACCTGAGCAGAGCGGAGGCAGTGGACTTTGGACTCGCTCAGCTGCGACCTGCGGAGCGGGGCTGAGCGGAGCCGCGTGTAGTGTATTTTTGGGGTTACAGGCAAAAATTCCTCAAACTTAAATGAGTCCTTTCAGTCAGTTTTTTTGTTGCAAGTAATTTACAACATGCAACATTACCAACTTAAAAACTTAATGTTTTTTGGGTTTTTTTGAATCATGAACATAGTCCTGTAAGAGATCCAAACCACATCTTTTTGTATTTTTAACATTTTTGGTTGGATTTGGAGAAGAGAAATCTTTAATCGCTGCTTCTTTGGAGTCTGTGGGTGTAGAAAGGACAGTTCCTGTTGACCCAGTAGTTTTGGTTGGCCTAGAGAAAATGGGTGGTCCAAGAACAGTGTCTGCAGATGAGTGAAGGATACTACCGGTAGTTGTTCCAGATGATGCTCTAATGTGACCATGGGGCAAGGCTGGAGCAGCAGAGGGCACCAAGTGTCTGTTTGCCAAGAACATTGTTTTAACAGATCTAGAGGTTGTTTTGGTTGACTTTGATGGTTGTTTTTGATGAGCCCTGGATGAAGTTTGAGCTGCTTTAGAGGCAGCTGTGGCTGCAGATGAGGAGGAGGCTGTGGCTGCCGATGAGGAGGAGGCTGTGGCTGCAGATGAGGAGGAGGCTGTGGCTGCAGATGAGGAGGAGGCTGTGGCTGCAGATGAGGAGGAGGCTGTGGCTGCAGATGAGGAGGAGGCTGTGGCTGCAGATGAGGAGGAGGCTGTGGCTGCAGATGAGGAGGAGGCTGTGGCTGCAGATGAGGAGGAGGCTGTGGCTGCAGATGAGGAGGCTGTGGCTGCAGATGAGTGAAGGATACTACCGGTAGTTGTTCCAGATGATGCTCTAATGTGACCATGGGGCAAGGCTGGAGCAGCAGAGGGCACCAAGTGTCTGTTTGCCAAGAACATTGTTTTAACAGATCTAGAGGTTGTTTTGGTTGACTTTGATGGTTGTTTTTGATGAGCCCTGGATGAAGTTTGAGCTGCTTTAGAGGCAGCTGTGGCTGCAGATGAGGAGGCGGCTGTGGCTGCAGATGAGGAGGTGGCTGTGGCTGCAGATGAGGAGGAGGCTGTGGCTGCAGATGAGGAGGAGGCTGTGGCTGCAGATGAGGAGGAGGCTGTGGCTGCAGATGAGGAGGAGGCTGTGGCTGCAGATGAGGAGGCTGTGGCTGCAGATGAGTGAAGGATACTACCGGTAGTTGTTCCAGATGATGCTCTAATGTGACCATGGGGCAAGGCTGGAGCAGCAGAGGGCACCAAGTGTCTGTTTGCCAAGAACATTGTTTTAACAGATCTAGAGGTTGTTTTGGTTGACTTTGATGGTTGTTTTTGATGAGCCCTGGATGAAGTTTGAGCTGCTTTAGAGGCAGCTGTGGCTGCAGATGAGGAGGCTGTGGCTGCAGACGAGGAGGAGGCAGCTGTGGCTACAGATGAGGATGAGGCTGTACTTTTGTGACTATACGTCGTAAATTTCTTTCTGGCTGGTCCTGGAGTGTTCGCCGATGCAGAAGGAGTTTTTAAGACTTTAGTTGAAGCAGCTGCTTCAGTCAGCTTTTTAAGTCTGTCTGCATGTTGCATCTCCTTTTTCTTTTCCAACTCTCTCTGATAAGTCTGATATGCTAACAGACATGATCTTTTCAATGGCTGGTCAATAGTCATGGTTGAAGCCGTCCACTGACTAGCCTTTAGGGTGGATTTGATTATTGCAAGACCCTCATATGTCTCAATATTCATTGAGCATCTATCTGCTTCAAAGATGTCATCCATTAGGTTGAAAGATCCTTCAACAAGTGGCCCTGTAAAGATGCTAAGCAAAGCTTTCACAAGCTTATTAAGGACAGGAAATCGTTCTTTTCCCTCCTGATTTCTCATAGACACAATTGGGCTCCACCAGCCAACATCAACACTTGATTCCATGTCATTGTAGAGACGTGCCCGAGCAACCAGGTCAGCATCAATTTGGTAAGCCCGTACCTCTTCATCAAGGTTGCCAAGCTCTTCTGGTGCAACAACATTTGGCAAGGTCCTCCCCAAGGTAATAAATGCAGTACAAACAGAGTCCTCCTGCATTAGAGATGGACTGAGTGCAGACAGTGATGTGAGTGTACTGTTATTCAGAGGAAGGTTTTTTAGCAGAAACTCTGATGCTTTCATATATCCTTCTCTAAGGCTGCTGTAGACAGTCGAAACCCATATCTTCTTTTCAGCGCGTGCATTGTTCATCTTAGAGAAGCAGTACTGTCCAACACACAGCCTCTTGTCTGATAAGTGCAAGTCTCTACAACGCACATCTGTTTTCAAGACCTCCTTCACACTTAGCCCAATTGAGTCTGGTTTCATAAACATACTGAGTAGCTCCCTAACCACAGCCAACATCTCAACATGCAATAAGTGCACCATTGGTTTTTCATGCTGTAGCTTCTTCAGAAATTTCTGAAAAATGGGAAGGACACCTGTGGGAGAAAAAAAAAATTATTTTAAGCAATTTACTGACATGACATCACATGTGCCACACCTGCATGTGGATGATTTAAGGAATCCAATTGATTTAAAATATACCTAATTGGTTAATACCACTAGAAAAATATTGATATATCACCCTATGTCATAAGATGACTTAAAAGTGAAGGGATTTCAGACGGTGTTCAATGATCCAGACGTGTCTTAAAATGATAAAGATTTATTGACAGGCACAGATTAACAGAATAATCAGAGTTTAACAGGGAATAGAACAATTAATTGTGCACAAGCAATTGTGAGCATTTCAGACCTGTCCGCGCCGAAGGTCCCCCGAGAATGCTGACTTTCCTTAGTTGTTTGTGTGATAATATGTGGCTTGTTCTGCTATGTGATTGGCTGTTCTACTGATAAAGATCCTGTTTGCCGGGACAACAGCTATGAGCCCACAACAGCTATGAGCCCCCAGGGTCTCATAGTGCTCTGTTTAGATTCCTTATTGTGTGTGTGACTTCTCTTTTGTCCTTAAGACATAAAGAGTTTAATGTACCATATATATGTTTGTATCTGTCTGTACCATGGATTTTTATGTGCATGCGTTTGTTTGTATTAGAATGTTCCTCTGTGTGCTTTTATATTCTTTGGATGTTCTGTGGGTCAGTTTGACTTTTTGGGCTTGTCCCAGGAATGTAGACATCCCTGTTTGGCCTCCCCTGTGTGTTGCTTTCAAGCTGGACAGAAAACATGTTTGCACAAACCCTTTTTTTAATACATTGATAATACTTTGTTTGCAGCACACTTGGATATAATACATTTATAATACTTTGTTTACAATCAGAATATCCTTCAACACCCTCTCTTGACCTATTAAAATAGGTCAAAATAACCTGCACGACCCCCTTGGATCCTCCAAAGAGGACCCCACATAACCACCAAAAAACAACCCACAAAACCAAAAAATCTACCCACAGAACCAACTCACCTAAACCACTTCTACAGCTTAACTACAGTGCGAAGCACTCACTGCTAAAAATCCACTTCTATCCAACTCCATTCACCTCTATCTGACTCCAAAGTTACTCCCCAAGTCAAATGCTAAACTAATACACATGTCCCAAGACTACGTTGACCTAAACTACAAATTCCTAAAGGATATGCGCAAATCGATTAAATGTACCAGGATAACTGTCCCTCCACCTCAAGTCCACCTCGTCGCCTCTACAGATATCTGGTTTCAGCCAGACGCAGGTGCTCACGTCCGTCTGGCTATGAACCGCGTCTGGCCTGCACCAAGGGGAACAGAGTCCCATGGTCATCCACCCCTCCAGAAGCAATCATCCTTGAGATCACTGCTCTCGCACACGGCGCAACACACCCCATAAACACGCAAAATAGAACAAGAATAGCCAGCAGAAATGCTAAAAGCTTGAACAGCACCTGAGTCCATGACCCACTAGTGAACCAAGACATCACATCCCACTGTCCAGCCGGTGCATCCTCCGCTTTCGCCTTCTGAAGTTCTTTCAGCTGTGCCAGGGCTGCTGTAACCCGCGCCTGGGGGTTTGCAGCCGTTTCATCAGGTATGTAAGTACAGCAGGGTTCCTGCCGATGATCACACATACCCCATTCCTAGACGCAGTAAACAAATCCAAAACCACTGTACGACAGAAGGACACTCTCCTCGGGGCCCTCCGCTCCGCAGAGGTACTCTGTAATGCCCGAACCGCCTCATAAATGAACATCCCAAAACGGTAATGTAAGACTTCCACGCGCATCCTATAAGTCCCCACATCTGCCCCCGGAAAGAAGCGACGCTTCCACTCTACCGGAACCTCTGAACCCCACGTCGACTCAAGCTGTGCCACGCCAGACGTCCACCTCCGTCCCCCATACTGAGAACAATTAGTCAAAGACGCCATAACTGAGCCGTCAGTAATCGCCACTGGTGCACAAAGTCCAGTCCAGTCGGTGGGCAAGGTCAGAAGCACCTCATGTCCACAAAGACAGGCTAGATCCTCTACAGGATACGTATCATCCCTGCCGGGTACATCTGTGAACTGTACCCCTGGGTGGTACACCGCTCGGCACCTCTCAGTGGGCAGTGACCCCACCACCACCTTATAAGAGTCTTGATGATGAATGCGGTGCACACAGATAGGGAACTGTCCACAAGATGTCCAATCAGCAAACTGACCCGACACCACCGGCTGCGACAAAGTACTTGATTCGCACCTCTTAGGCTCACATTGCAGGTGTTCTCTAACGAACCCTCTGGCTCTGATCTGGAGCGCACAGAATGACACCCCCTGCTCTAATGCCCACCCCTGTAGGGTAGGTGCTGAGACAGGAAGCTAAATGTAGATGTAACATGCAGAGAGGAAGCTAAATTTGGATGTAACCCGCAGAGTCCTGACGCTCTCTGGCTAAAAAGTGTGCATACCTGTACCAGCTGTTCATCCGAAAGCTAGAAGACAAATTCAAGGCTAGATGATCCCTATCCTGCACTTGAGACCACGCTCCGAGCTTGGGGACGTCTCTCCTGTCCCTCGGATGGGTGACAGGATGACATCTAGGGCGACCTGGTATAACACAGTTAAATTCCAACACCAGAATGATGGAAACCAAGATCAATGACACCACACCCCCTACCATAAAAAGCCTGTTTTGTCCCTCAGCCATGCTGAACCTAATCAGAAACTTTTCACAGTGTCTATCTGTGAACCCTGAAATGTGATGAAATACAACAAAACACAATTTAACCCCCTCTCAGTTAAATCGGTAGAACCTGAAAGAGTGAATGCACATAACACTCAATGCATGCAAATCTTACAAAATCTTCTTTTCTCCTCTTTTTTTTTTTTTTTTACACAGGAATCACGGGATCGTCACCTGCAAGGCAAAATCAGTCTTAAAATGAACACAACACCCTTCTACTGTTTTTTAAAAGCAGCGTGAAACCTTACACCTTGAAAATGAGTACAACTCCCAAAATTTTATTGTTCAAGCTTAAAGATTGTAAAATGTGCCTCAAATATTAGGCCGTCTACCGTAACGGTAGAACCTGAAAGTGAAACCTTAGGTCTGGTTGTAAGCAAAAGTATGTGTTGGTGTTTTGAACTTGACCTCTAGCCTTAGGAAAATAATGAAAATGTTGAATGTGAATAAAATTTAAACTATAGCGGCAAATAGTTGACAGCCAAATCAACTCTAAGCTAAGATTATTAATGTTAAGTATAAACTGTAACACTAACTCAAAAAGTCAAAGGTCAAGTCTAAAATCTAATTTTAAATGTGTGATACTTTAAATGTGAGATTTAAAGTTTAAAATTTAACTGATCTACCCCAAATACTGATGCTTCTAAGAATTTAAGCAAGTAGAAACACATTTTAAAATTTAAACCCCTACTAGTTCTTCTGATTCTAAGGAAACGCCCCGAGTTTTGTTCTTCTCAGATATTGCTGAACGATGCACTCTTCAGAAACAACTTAGATGTTGAACCGTCGCCACCTCTTTTTGGGCTGCAGATTGCTGATGATAATAATAACCCAGTTGGGACTATGTTCAATTCCCCGATCCACTGGCAAGCAAACTGCCCCAACCCAAAGAGGTGGATGCCTTTCTCTCTCTTTGGCTCCTCTTGCTGTTACTCTGCCTTTCAGCTGCCCCCTTTCCTCACAGGGCAACAAAGCAGGGAGCTCTATGCAGCCAGGGGGAACTTCACTTCCCTATCGTTCTGGTCTGCCCTCAGAAGTAAGCGCAAAGATGCTTTTCAGCCCACAGCAAGAGCAAGGATGCTTTTCAGGATGCTTTCAACACGAATCAGAACACCTCCTCAGGAACAGATGACCTCCATGCATGAGGAAGTGAACCGTTGGAGCAACAGAAGCCCACGCCTTCCTCGATCGCAGCTTTCAGGAATGAAGATGCAGGACGGCCCACCGCTCGTGTGGACCACTCGCTCCAGTTGGAAAGCCGGAGCTCTCAGCTGTGCAGCTCCGTCAGAGCTGCCTCGACCTGATGTGATGACCTTTGTGGCTCTCCCTCCGGACCCCTCTGGCTGTGCCTCTCCCTCTCTGGCGCACTGCTGTGATGTGCGCTTCAACAGCTCGGATTTGCGCACCACCTTTGGCTCAGGTCACTCTCTTTTAGAGGCCTTGAGAAGCACCCAGGGTGTCAGTGGGCCTTCCAGCCTCGTTCAGGCCTTACAATCTCAGTTGTGACGGATCCAAAGATCTGTAGATGGAAGCTGGACAAACAACTATTAGTCTCTCAAAATACATTATATGCGACATTTCAACAACCCTTATCCCCTATTTACAGACGTCCTCAGCCCTAATGGTCATTTGATAAAGCCCCAAGTCAATTAATTTTAGTCTGTGCACAGATTTTTAGCCAATTAACTTTCAGTTGTCTGTGTAACCGTTAGTCTTTTCCCTGTATCTGGGGTAATAAATCAAACCAAAAGCATGCTTGAGACCTAAAGTCTTTTCAACCTTCTGCAGATCTGCAATTTTTAAATAGGTACCGTTATCTGATCTGATTTTAGCAGGAGAACTGTGACTATGAATGTAATGGTAGATTCAACATTTAATCACCGTTTTACTGTTTTCTCTTATAGCCGGCTAGGCCTCCAGCCAACCGGTAAATGTAGCCCGCAAACCCGTAAATATTTGAAACCCTTTACCGGTCCGATCATGTCAGTGTAATTGATTAATATCTCATGACCCAGTGTCATCTTGGTCCGAAATTTTCCTTGTTCGCGCAACGTTCTCATCATTTTACAGTTATAGAATGAACGCATGGTGCATTCTTTCACAAACGATCTGATCAGATAATTCAAATGTGTGTGTGCCGCCAGCTGACATCATCGGCGTCATCTGGCGTGCACCCACCTGCGCAAGTCCGCGTGCCGACTCAAATTTTTCTTCTTTAGACTCCGTGGAAGGACCCATCTTTAGGATGAATCCACAATCCATCTTTTTGCACTTCAGCTCCATGGTCCAGTCACACTGATTTCTCTTCAGGGGCCGCCCCTTGTTGACAGCTGGCCACGGTCTGTGGGTCCCATTTCACGTGTCCTTCTTCTTCTGGGATGACTGTTACCATCTGAGTCCAATTGATGTATCCTGACGCTCTTTTTGCTTCCAAATCCGCTTGACAGCTCCCTTTTGCTGTGTCGGAAATGTCTGTGTCATGACCTTTACATTTCACAATTGCTACTTCCGCTGGTAGCATTAATGCCGTAGCCAGATCTCTTATGTCTGCCTCATGTTTAATTGGCTTTCCATTTGCTGTCAAAAAACCACCTCGTTTCCGCTGCGCGAGTTCTATGTGTGCTGCACCAAAAGTCTACACAGAACCCTGACCTCTGCCCTCTGTGCTGACTTTGTCCCCCTCGCAGCTTTGCACACACCCGCATGTTAAAACCCTGATCTGTTACACTGCAAAACCAGCGCTGAACTGTTCCTCCTGTTGACAGAAACAACTTTCATCACAAAACACCACGTGTCCCTCCTATAATTGTGCATCCTCCAGACCTGTTCTCACCTACCTGCAGTCTCCTCACTTTTGAAACAATAGTTCTAACCCTGTCCCACTATGTAGATGAGAAGTTCAAGTGTCCACTTTCTAATTCCCCTGCTTTCCTGATTTATTGATCCTACCTGAACTGAGTAATGGCTAAAAGTATGAAGCTTATCTTTAATCTAGAATTTCACTTCTACGACCTCATGTAAAGCACCTTTACCTTTCAATTATCCGTTGTATTAAGCCAGACTCACAAAGCTGCATTCCCTCAAGAAAAATGCCATCAGGTAATTATTATTATTATTATTTTAATTTATTTATTTTGTATTTAATTTTAAACCTGATATGAATATATACTGTGACACCAGTTTATCATGTGAAAACATTTATAAATGTCATTCTACTTCAGGACTCGGGATGGGAGCCCTATTATTCCATATTATTTCATCTTAGAGCCTTCTGGACGAGGGGAACTAGACAAACAGAACCCACAAATCAGTAATAACCTAAGAATTATGTGACATGCTGGGACATGCCCTACTGGTGTTTATGTGTATCATTAAACAAAGTTTTTCCTCGTTTGAATCCTGAGACTACGGCTCACGATCGATTCAACCAGGTCAAATGTTAGGCCGACACCTTCACCGGTTGCTGGCATGAGTGACTCCTAACAGCTGTTTCACGTACTCTCGAACCTGTTCATCGTCCAGCCTTCGTCAGCTTCAGCGACCAGCAAACTCGCTCCGGTCGCTGTGTCTCATTCAGGATGCCCCAAGTCCTGACTTCAATTGATTTCAGTTTGTAGTTGCTGACAGTTACATCTTGTTGCTGCTTGGACAGTTCATTGTCAAGGTCTCTGCCTTGGAGGTATGGCTGAGAAAGTTCATAGACAGTCTCTTGCTTGAGTGACAGCACTTTGCTTTTGCCCCCTTGAGTGCCATTGTTGTTTTTGCAAAGCGTGTTGAGTAATAGTTCTTTCAGCCTGTCAGCTGTTGTTCGCAGAGAGTCACGGTGAACCAATGTCAGTGTCAACTTTACACATTCAACCTTAATTGAACCTAAACCGATAACCCCAGTCTCCTGATATCAAACGCAGGTTTTACATGTGTTTTTTTTATTTATTTTTTATCCTAGCTCATGGGAAATTACATCATGTGCTCTGTAAGAGGCCTGCTTGTCTCACCTCCCCCCTCCACCAACTGTGTGTTGTTAGGCTATACAAAAAGGAAAAATAAAGTCAATATATAAAGAGGCCATATAAAAAGGCCAATTAAGTACTGGAGCAGATTTTAAAAGATATATCTGTCCTGTCTCTATCAGCATTTATCTCCAGCTAATGCATGTGTCCCATCTGGTTATTACAACGGATAAAAGTTACACTAGAGTTGAAGCAACAACTTAGTTTAAAATCAATTTGACCTAAACCCAAGAGTTCACCACCTCTCACTCACAAACCTCATCTCCCGCTTTACAGATCTCCTTGTTCGTCTAACTGATAAATTGTCAATCTCTTAAAATCCCCAAAATAAGCTTTTTCTGCTCTGTGGCTGAACTTGAACCTCCACCACACACATCATCTCTCAATAAATATTGTTTCATATCACCCCGCCTCCCGACCGTTCCTCTGACACTTCCACGTCCTTTCTGTACCGCCCTCTCTTCACCTATCTCCCTCTCATTCTTAGGGGATGGCACGCGTGGACCTGGTCTACTGGGTTGTCCCCATTCTGACCTAGTGTCTGTCCTAGTAGGATGCTCACGTCCTGAATCATCTGGGTGTAACTGTGATCTCCCTTTCACCAACTTCTCCTCTGACTCAGCAATGGTTCCAGTGGGTAAAACAACTTCATCTGTTCATCCTCCTGGAGTCCACTGAGCGGCCTGGTTTTAACTGGTTGTCTCCTGCCACCCCCCTTCTGGGGGTCTGTACCTCCTAAACCCATCTCCTGCTCCTCCAACCATGTAGCACGACCCTCTCTAACTTGGTCATAGTCACGTGGACGCGGTGTCATAGAACCTGGGCACTCCTTTTCAATAAACTCATCAGCAAAACTGAGTTCCCTTTGCCATTCATCTCGGTATTTATGTGTTCTCTGACCTCTCATCCTCTCCTCCATGCTGCTTCCAGCTCGGGCCTGATCTCCCTCATCTGGTTCGTCCTGTTCAAACCCCCTCTGGCTTCTCCTAGTCGGGTACATAGGATACTGTCCTGCAGATGGAGCCGATGGGGCGGTGGGTTTGACAGCGTATGGAGGTGGGATGATTTTCTCT
>JBBPBX010033904.1:18193-32972 GCA_038048925.1 Garcialebias charrua
TTGACCTAAACCCAAGAGTTCACCACCTCTCACTCACAAACCTCATCTCCGCTTTACAGATCTCCTTGTTCGTCTAACTGATAAATTGTCAATCTCTTAAAATCCCCAAAATAAGCTTTTTCTGCTCTGTGGCTGAACTTGAACCTCCACCACACACATCATCTCTCAATAAATATTGTTTCATATCACCCCGCCTCCCGACCGTTCCTCTGACACTTCCACGTCCTTTCTGTACCGCCCTCTCTTCACCTATCTCCCTCTCATTCTTAGGGGATGGCACGCGTGGACCTGGTCTACTGGGTTGTCCCCATTCTGACCTAGTGTCTGTCCTAGTAGGATGCTCACGTCCTGAATCATCTGGGTGTAACTGTGATCTCCCTTTCACCAACTTCTCCTCTGACTCAGCAATGGTTCCAGTGGGTAAAACAACTTCATCTGTTCATCCTCCTGGAGTCCACTGAGCGGCCTGGTTTTAACTGGTTGTCTCCTGCCACCCCCCTTCTGGGGGTCTGTACCTCCTAAACCCATCTCCTGCTCCTCCAACCATGTAGCACGACCCTCTCTAACTTGGTCATAGTCACGTGGACGCGGTGTCATAGAACCTGGGCACTCCTTTTCAATAAACTCATCAGCAAAACTGAGTTCCCTTTGCCATTCATCTCGGTATTTATGTGTTCTCTGACCTCTCATCCTCTCCTCCATGCTGCTTCCAGCTCGGGCCTGATCTCCCTCATCTGGTTCGTCCTGTTCAAACCCCCTCTGGCTTCTCCTAGTCGGGTACATAGGATACTGTCCTGCAGATGGAGCCGATGGGGCGGTGGGTTTGACAGCGTATGGAGGTGGGATGATTTTCTCTTCACTGGCTGTGTCTCCAACTCTGCACGCTCTGAGCTAATCATGCGATTTGTTCATACACCTCCACCAGCCATGTTTGTTGTTGGTATGTTTTATTAAGTTTAAACCGCTCCAGAAATGATGTACATATAGTCTGTTTTGCTCTCACTCCTTCCAACTGTTTTTGTTGTTCCTTTACTTTTAACCAGACCAATTGTGTCAAATTATCTGCTGGTTTTTTGTAGAACCTTCTGCTGATTTAACAATTTGTGTTAGTAAAGTGTCTAGCTTCTTAGATTTTCCTAAATCCGTCGCATGAATAATTTTAATTACCGTTTGTACTCTGGTCAGTTGTTCCTGCAGAGTTTCTTGTTGTTGGTCCCTTTTTACCGTAATGTGTGCCATATTTGTTTTCACAATTCAGTCACTCAAATGTTTATTCTCAAACACGCTCAGATTTACTGGGATCTTGTTAAAAAACACAACTGAGAGTCTGTGGCTCAAGGCCTCTGGGATCAGACTGACTTCTGTGTTGGTGAACCGCCCCCTCTAGCGAACAAGATACGGCACACCATACACAACTGAACAAAAGACAACATTAAACACACACTCTCTGAGTCCACACAAACATTTAACCACAACTTAAAAACTCATAATTCTAATCTAAATGAGATCTCTTCCCCCTATAGTGATCATTTTCATAGAAAAAATTAAAGAAATGTGACGTACAGTATTTTAAAATGAATTAAACAGAGAAGCGATCAACCCCCTCATGTAATTCATGTGTGTAACACCTCCCTCTGGTGGAGGATTGAAACAGAGAAGCAATCAGCACCACATAATGTAATTCATGTGCGTAACACCTCCCTCTGCTGGACACAACTGGACAGAAGACAAATTTAAATTCACACATCTGAGTTCACATAGCTAATTAATAATAATTCAAAAATGCACAAATTGAACATAAATGGATCCAACCCCCCTATTTATTCTTAAACACAAAGAAAAAATTAAAGAAATGACGCGCAAAACATTTTAAAACAAATTAAACCACGAACCAATCAGCACCACCCTAATTAGACCTCCAAGGTGTAAACCCCCAGGGCGAATTCCACGAGTCAGTTTGAAAGGCTGACACAGGCACCCTGAGGTGGCGTGCTTTTCCCTGACAGACCCTACATCGGTCCTGTCTACACCCCCCAGCGCGAATTCCACGAGTCAGTTTGCAAGGCTGAGACAGGCACGCTGGGTGGTGTCTACCACGTGACTGCGGTGAGTTCCCGCGAAGCACCGAGACACGTAGGTTCACTTCCCAAGTGACTTCCGGCGTGCCCCTTTGGCAAACACCGGGCATCGGGTGAGACGTACGACGTCGAAACAAGCGGCAGTGATCAATCTGGTCACGAAATCCGCATCGAATTCCGGGAAAACCCTGAACGCATATTCGTGTTCCAAAGATTGACTTCCAGCTACATGACAATCGAACGCACCCGGAAACGTGGAACGAAATGACGCACAAAACATTTTAAAACAAATTAAACCCACGAACCAATCAGCACCACCCTAATTAGACCTCCCAGGTCTAAACCCCCAGGGCGAATTCCACGAGTCAGTTTGAAAGGCTGACACAGGCACCCTGAGGTGGCGTGCTTTTCCCTGACAGACCCTACATCGGTCTTGTCTACACCCCCAGCGCGAATTCCACGAGTCAGTTTGCAAAGCTGAGACAGGCACGCTGGGTGGTGTCTACCACGTGACTGCGGTGAGTTCCCGCGAAGCACCGAGACACGTAGGTTCACTTCCAAAGTGACTTCCGGCGTGCCCCTTTGGCAAACACCGGGCATCGGGTGAGACGTACGACGTCGAAACAAGCGGCAGTGATCAATCTGGTCACGAAATCCGCATCGAATTCCGGGAAAACCCTGAACGCATATTCGTGTTCCAAAGATTGACTTCCAGCTACATGACAATCGAACGCACCCGGAAACGTGGAACGACAACAGTCTATGAGGTTCTGCCTCCCCCTCCGGCAACCCGACGGGAGTTATCCCGCCCCTGTGAAGCCGGCGGCAGCAAAATACAACTCACAAACCGAACCGAACACGTTTGTCCCCAAAAAAGTAAGTAATAAAATATTTACAACGAGTACACGACACACACGAAGTGAAACTAAACAAGGACGTGACACACACGCACACACACGGCTCGGCCTGTACACCGAGCGGCGGGGGAGCGCCCCGCACCCAAACGAGTGTCTGGTTAAACTGTAAGCTGTGCCAGGCCGAATCCAGAGTATTTTAACTTAAATAAGTGATCTTTATCACGAGATTGCTTTTTTGACCAGAGTGCATAGTAATTTGGATAGTGGGCCGAATAGTCATGTTAGAGTAATTCTTGGCACGACTCACCTTAGTTGTTGTTGTTCTGGAGCTCCGATGCACTCAGGGCAGGAAGCAGTCGTCGTCTTTCCCAATCAGACAGACACGGCTGTCAGAACGTCGGAGGTCACCATTTGAAGGGATTTCAGACGGTGTTCAATGATCCAGACGTGTCTTAAAATGATAAAGATTTATTGACAGGCACAGATTAACAGAATAATCAGAGTTTAACAGGGAATAGAACAATTAATTGTGCACAAGAAATTGTGAGCATTTCAGACCTGTCCGCGCCGAAGGTCCCCCGAGAATGCTGACTTTCCTTAGTTGTTTGTGTGATAATATGTGGCTTGTTCTGCTATGTGATTGGCTGTTCTACTGATAAAGATCCTGTTTGCCGGGACAACAGCTATGAGCCCACAACAGCTATGAGCCCCCAGGGTCTCATAGTGCTCTGTTTAGATTCCTTATTGTGTGTGTGACTTCTCTTTTGTCCTTAAGACATAAAGAGTTTAATGTACCATATATATGTTTGTATCTGTCTGTACCATGGATTTTTATGTGCATGCGTTTGTTTGTATTAGAATGTTCCTCTGTGTGCTTTTATATTCTTTGGATGTTCTGTGGGTCAGTTTGACTTTTTGGGCTTGTCCCAGGAATGTAGACATCCCTGTTTGGCCTCCCCTGTGTGTTGCTTTCAAGCTGGACAGAAAACATGTTTGCACAAACCCTTTTTTTAATACATTGATAATACTTTGTTTGCAGCACACTTGGATATAATACATTTATAATACTTTGTTTACAATCAGAATATCCTTCAACAGGAAAGTTACATAATACTGTAGTAGCAGAAATGTCAAACCCATGTGAGGTACAAACACACATACAAGGCCTGTGATCTTCAATTTACTAAAAACTTTATATGTTCGAGTTGGACATTTCATCTTGATGCAGCAGGTTCTGCCATAAAAATAGCCAAATATTAATATTTTATCAATATTCACTTCACTGTCCAGTTTTAAAACTCTTCTAAAAACACATTTTTACTCACTGGCTTTTAGCACAGACTGAATTTGTTCTGCACTGTTTGTTTTTATTGATCTTAATGTTTTAACAATTTTATTTTTATGTGTTTAAATGTTCTTGATTTTATGTACAGCACTTTGTTGCAGCTGTGGTTGTTTTAAAGGGCTCTATAAATAAAGTATTATTATTATTATTATTAATATTAGCAGATTACTATAACAGTGAAATGTCCAAGCTCTAAATAAAGGTCTATCATACATTAAGTCCATGTGTTTGTTCCATTTACATGTCCTGCTGATAATCAATAATACCTCTGAAGATGTCAAAAATAACCCTCAATCGTTCATGTTCTGTGAAGAGCACAGAAATCCGTGCTTTCCTGTCTTTGTTTGCTTGGGTTCCTGCACGAGAAGCTGCAGTTTGCTGCTGCTGAAGAAGTTCTATTCTGGCCCTTTCCTCAACAGATACTGCGTGTCTCTGAAGTACCTGGGTGATCAGCGATCTGCAGCACACACACACCTCTTAATCAGTAAAAAGATAACTATTAATTGCTAAACAAAACATTATTGAACATTTGTTTTAATATATTTATCTTTTGAACATACATTTCTTGTAAATTGAGACTAAACTGTGACAGAATCAATGAATAATTTAAACATTACAAGGTTTCTTTTTCCCCAAACAGCTGTATCTTCAAAAAATATCACATCAAACAGACTACAAATATCAGTTTTATGTGTTAGTTCAAATACCATAGCTCATATTACCTGTATTTGTGTTCTTCGTTGGGTGGCAGCACGTGGTAGTAAAACAGCACCAAAGCATCCATCAGTTCATCCACTCTGGTACACACCTCCAGCATCTGGAGGAATCTGCTGCTTATTGGTCGTACCAGGCTCTTTGGAGGCAAATGCAGCAAACTCTGAAATTCAGCAAAAATCTCCTTTTGTTTTGGAGATCTATCAATGTCATAGTAAATGTCTGAGCAGAAAGCCTGTATTTCTGTGCCAAATTGACTTAAAAGGGCCTTTGCAGCGTTTGACACCATGTGCACGGTGTCTCCAGAAATATCCAACAAGAAAGGGTTTTCTTTACGAGCATGTGTTTCAAGTCCTCCTTTTTTACCTCTCATGACAGCACAATTGTCCATAAGAATGCTGACAACTTGCCTCCACTGAAGATTGTTTGAAGCCAGAATGTCTGTTAGTGTGTCCAAAAGAATATTTGCTGTTGTAATGTTTACTTTTTTGCTGGCTAAATGCTGAGTAATAACTTTTTTATGGTCTTCATCAAAATAGCGAACAAGCACGTTCAGAATTCTGTCCATGTTGCAGTTGGTTGACTCATCAATATTCAAAGAAAACATCGTATCTTTCAGTTTTTCTGACAGAACTTTTTTAAGTTGCGGGGCCAGGCCATGTGTGCTTAAATAGCTAACATGTGGATTTGACATCGAGAGTTTAGCTAATGCAGTTTTGTCCTCAGCTAACTTTTTGCACAGGTTAACTAATGGTTGTGAAATTGTGAAAGACAAGTCATGTTCTGCTATGAACGCACACAAACGTATTTTTTGTTCACAGACACGGTCAGTGAAGGACGCCGGAGTACTTGCCGTCGATGTAGCTCCAGGTAACGTGCAGGTGTAGAGAAGCGCTTGGACAGCAGCTCGGTGGGCTTTGTCTGAATCATGGCGCAGGAGAGCCTTCTTGCCGCTCGTAGCATACAGCAACTTTTTATGACACACGACGCAAAAACAAGCTCCAGGCACAGCGAGTTTTTGACACCAACTGCTCAGCGGCTTCCCGTCTTGTCCCCTTTCCTCGAGCCATGCCCAGCGCCACTTGTTTTTGATTCCTTCCTCAAGTAAACATGTTCCGGGTGAGACAAACTCCATCTTCTTTCATGTCGCATTTAACCGCCGAACAAGTAGAACGCATGCGCTTCTTTTCTACAGACCGTTTTACAGTCATTGGTCAAGAACACGGGAGCTAGAATTCTGATTGGCAGACATCTTTGTCTATCATCTACGGCAGGCCGTTTGGTCCAATAATCGCTTTGCTTGAAAACCGGAAGTCTGGCCCCCAAACGGAGTTCTTTAAACTGATTGGTTGAGGTGGACCGTTTGGTGAAAAGCCGGAAATCCGGCCCCATGCCGGAGATCTTTAACCCCTGATTAAATTCTGCACTTTAAATGAGATATTTCCCCTCTGTTGTATTCAGCTTTTCTGAGCCTTAAATTCTGCATTTCAAATGAGCTGTTTCCCCTCTGGTACATCATGACAAAATGACTTGTGCTCTATCACACCTGGCTTATATACAGATCCTAGGCCACGCCCCCGGCTGAGAGGCCATCAGTGTGTGTGTAGTTTTTACCGGAGTATTCAACAAAATGGTTAAGTTTAGGCTTTGATCACATAGGTTAGGTTCAGAAAAAGCCAAGATTTAGGCTTCATCACCCTAAATTGGGTTATTGAGCTTTTACCGGAGTGAATACCCGGATATCAGGCTTTTATTCATCATCACCTGGTTAAGTTTAGAATGGGCCAAGATTAGGCTTATTAAATCAGAATGGGCCGAATTCGGGCCTCATTTAAAAAAATTAGGATATGTATCCTGAGGTAAATTAGGTTTTGTAGCCGGTGGACTGGGGCCGTCAGAGAGGGAGGGACAGAGTGTCTGGATCGGTTTAGGATTGCACTGGCAGGGTTAGGTCAGAAGAATGGAGGCCACGCGGCCTTGGCCGCGGGGCCTTCATGTGTCAGGGACCACAAGGTCATCACGTGACAGCCAAGGGTCCCCAAGTGCACTGGCACGTCCAGCGTTGATCCATAGCTAAGCCCCCCCTCCTTCAGACACCCAGAGTGATGCTGTGTTTACTTTGTGGTTTAAAGTTGAAGTCATCTTTTTTTCTTGGAAAAGGCATTCGACCGCGTGCCTCGGGGGGTTCTGTGGGGGGTACTCCGGGAGTATGGGGTACCAGGCCCTTTGATATGGGCTGTTAGGTCCCTGTACGACCGGTGTCAGAGCTTGGTCCGCATTGCCGGCAGTAAGTCAGGCTTGTTTCCAGTGAGAGTTGGACTCCGCCAAGGTTGCCCTTTGTCACCGATTCTGTTCATAACTTTTATGGACAGAATTTCTAGGCACAGCCAAGGTGTTGAGAGGATCCGTTTTGGTGGCCTTAGAATCGCTTCTCTGTTTTTTGCAGATGATGTGGTCCTATTGGCTTCATCAGATCGTGATCTACAGCTTTCACTGGAGCGGTTTGCAGCCAAGTGTGATGCGGCCGGGATGAAGATCAGTTCCTCCAAATCCGAGGCCATGGTCTTGAGCCGGAAAAGGGTAGCATGCCCTCTCCGGGTCGGGGAGGAGGTCCTGCCCCAAGTGGAGGAGTTTAAGTATCTCGGAGTCTTGTTCACGAATGAGGGAAAACTGGAGCGTGAGATCGATAGGCGGATAGGTGCAGCGTCCGCAGTGAAGCGGGCGCTGTACCGGTCTGTCGTGGTGAAGAGAGAGCTGAGTCAAAAGGCAAAGCTCTCAATTTACCGATCGATCTACGTTCCCACCCTCATCTATGGTCATGAGCTTTGGGTTGTGACCGAAAGAACGAGATCTCGGATACAAGCGGCTGAAATGAGTTTTCTCCGCAGGGTGTCTGGACTCTCCCTTAGAGATAGGGTGAGAAGCTCAGTCATCCGGGAGGGACTCGGAGTAGAGCCGCTGCTTCTCCACATCGAGAGGAGCCAGTTGAGGTGGCTCGGGCATCTGGTTAGGATGCCTCCTGGACGCCTCCCTGGTGAGGTGTTCCGGGCATGTCCCACCGGGAGGAGACCCAGAGGAAGACCCAGGACACGCTGGAGGGACTATGTTTCTCGGCTGGCCTGGGAACGCCTTGGGATTCCCCCAGAGGAGCTGCTCCAAGTGGCTGGGGAGAGGGAAGTCTCGGCCTCCCTACTTAGGCTGCTACCCCCGCGACCCGACCCCGGATAAGCGGAAGAAAATGGATGCATGGATGGATGGATAAAATGAAAGGAAGCAGAAGAAGAAAACATTTCTTATCATATCTGCTCCTTATCAAACAATAAATTCAAACTATCAATTCAAACATTAATATACATATTTGTAATACAAAAGTATACAGTCTCATCAGAATTATGCAGTCACATCAAAATACCCATTATAATTTGTTAAATTAGAATCAACTTAAATGTTACTCTTCAACAAAATAGTTTTAATCATTTTCTTAAATATTAGTATGGACTTCACATTTTTTACATTGTCCTCTAGTCTATTCCAAAGATCAATGCCTCTTATGGTAGTAGACCTACCCTTTAAACTGGTTCTAAACTTAGGTTTAACAAACATTTCTGTTCCCTTTAAATTATAGCAACTACCGTAATCCTTTTCACAAAGTAGGTTTGAATGTTAGATGGCAGTGAGGAAGTATGAGCCTTATACATAAGTAAAAGAATATTATAATCAACCAAATCATAAAACTTAAGTGATTTCAATTGACAAAACAAAGTACCAGAAGGATGACAAAAAGATCTCCTCATTATGATTCTTACAGCTCTTTTTTGCAAAATAAAAAAAGGCTTAGTTGTTGTCCTACATGCTGTTCCCCAAACATTTACACAATAAATTAAATGCGGAACTATAATTGTGTTATAAAGCAAATGTGAAGCAGTGCTATTTAACAAATCCCGTACTCCATACAATACTGCAATTGATTTAGATATTTTAGTTTTAACAACAGATATATGCCGTTTCCATGGTAGTCTGTCATCAGAATAAGAAACTTTACCTCATTTACTCTACATATCTTAATACCATCAATTTCGAAAGAAAAATCCAAAGTTATTTTTTTATTACTAAATATCATAAAATTGGTTTTTATCAATATTCAATGGATGGATTTTTTATCACCACAAACATCTGTTCCAAGTCTTCACCCAAACAAAAGAAAGTGGTATTATCAGCAAATAAAACACTTTTGAGGTGTTATGAAATAAAATAATTTTGTCTTTGTGTTTTCATTATATTGAAGAGGTTTTTCATACGATGTTAAAAATGATCAAGTTTCTCTCATAAAATGGTAAGGGTTTTCTGAGAGGAGACAGAATGTGAGTATCTACTCATGTGAGGCTTTGGGACTTAAGGAATGCTTGAAAGTGGGTCTCTTCTGGTCTTTGAGTGGCTTGTGGCAGGGGGGGCTTGGTGCCTTTCTGTCAGTTTTATGACTTCACAGATTTATATGACTGGCAAGGAGACACTGGCCTCTTTGTTCTGGGTGTTAAGCCACACTTCCCCCATCAGCCTCATGTGAGTTGGAAAAAAGGTGTCCAGCTCTGAAAACTGTGTTCACTTGAAGGTGCAGAGAACATGATTGCATAAAACGTAGTAAAACAATTAATACCTTGATCATAAAGCACTTGTGCATTAATTATATAATAGTTGTGAAGTAGTTTTCAATCAGATTAAAAGTAGAACTGTGTAAGGTCAGCCTGTATAAATAAAGGTTGAATGAATGAATATTATCCTTCACTCTTTTACCAAAAAAAGGGTTCTGTAGACTGAAAAAAGCAAATGGTATTTCCTCTATCAGTTAAGGGGGGGGGGGAATACCCCACCAGAGAGACAAAGAAGGGCCTCGGTGATTGGTGGAAGGCAGGAAATATCCTGCAGGAGTATAAAAACATGGGTATCCTCCTCCAGCGAGAAGGCAGAAAGGCCCCGGGGTGAAGACTACTGGATTCAGATTAATCAGGTTGTATGAGGTCTCCCTTGAAACACATAAAATGTCTTTTCTTCCACCCTCTCTCCCCACTGTCTCCCTGGCTCTATTTTGAACAAATGTAATGACTTTTAGGAATAGGACAAATGTATTCTGTGACTCTTTTTTAAACTTATGATTAATTAAACTGGTTTTTTGGAACTTTAAATTATGAGTGTTTGTCGTGTTTTCAGCGTGTTTTTCCTTTCTGATCCAAAGTGAACCAAATAACGAATTCTGGGGCGGATAAGAATCAAAGCCAACAATTGGAGGTTCCTACCGAGATGGTTGCACGCGCGGACAGGAAGGGGCAGAGGAGTCCAGAGCACTGACTACTGACCGGTCACCTCAACAAAAAAAGGTAGGCAGATTCCTGTTTAAACAAAATCTGTGATTGGGAATTTTATAGGCAAATTTAAACTCAGTGTGTTTGGACTCCATTAAAAGTAGAATTATAAGTTTCCAGCCAAGACTCCAGATCCCAGAGTAAAAACACGCAGTGGTCGCGCCTACCTAAAGCCGACGGGCTTTTGGAACAGAGGGATTAGGGGTTTTAGGATAAATAAATAATTTATCCGCCGCCGTTTCCTGTAACTCTGAGACTAAGTTCAACTGTAATCTTGTTAGGTTTTGTGGCTAACTATAAAACAGTGTCAATTAAATCTACTTATAATTTGATTTTTGATTAAGTGGAGGCGGGATCTGGTGAGGTGGTGTATTTGTATATTACTATGCGTAAATACGTTATAATACACTAGGAATGAAGGTATTGAAATATTAAACCCACAAATAAATAAAATAAATAAAGTGTGGGACTGAGGAAAAATTGGAATGAACGCGCTGACTTTCGCTGATAAAATAATCCGATAAGAGTTCCAAAATTTGGACCAGTTAAAAATAGAATAAAATTAGTCACAGAATACTAAATCTTTTTTATGTTCTAAACCAGTGAGGGTACGAACACTGTGAGGAGTCAACACACGTCAAACCAATCCTATGTTACACTCAAAAGGTTCTAAAAAAAATATTTTTTTTTTTATTGCTGAAGTTTCTGGCGTCAGAGCTCCGCGTGCCTGTTGGGCTGGTCTGTTTATCCGTTGTCTGTCCTGTGAGTTATAAGGCCAGCGTGAGCTGGTCAGTCTTCAGTGTTGTAAGTCTTGTTGAATTATAAGGCCAGCGTGTGTGTGTGTGGAAGAGGAAGGAAAAAAAGAGTTCCGGAGTGGTACACGGGAAAAAAAATCGGACGGGCTGACTTGCCATAAGGAACGCGCAGTCTGTCTCGACCCTTCCAGTGTGGGAGGCACCCGTGTATTCACTGAGTCCTGGTTCCTGTGACAATAAAGATTAATAGCTGTGTGGTGTGTGCATGTTTTACTGTGAGAATGGACAAAGGTATAAAAGCTGAAATGGAAGGAAATTTTAGTCAGAAGTGCGGGAGCGCCTCATTTAAACCCATAGAAGAACAAAAAATGATCATAATTCAAGCAATAACCATGTCAGTGCAAGACAGAAAACAGGAAAAACAGCTCTTAAAAAAATTAGAGGAATTAACTGACAAAACAGGCAAAAGTAACGTGGTGAGTTTAATATGGGAAAAAATAAGGAAGTGTAGAGAAGAAACAGAGGAGTTTGAAAAGCAAAAGAAAGAGGCCAATGCTTTACAAAAAGGGAAATATAAAAAATTGTTGACTGCATCAGACAGCAGTTGCAAAGAGTGGTTTAAACTGGTTTTAATAGCACAAGGAGTGTTACATTTACTGACTATGGAGAAAAGTGAGAAAACAGGAATTCTTGAGCCTCCACCCTATAACAGCACCCCACCAGCACCATCGGTAAAAAGCATGTACCCAATATATCATGTAGAAGGGGGCGTGGTAAAGATAGAAGAAGCTCCCTCCACCTTGGAGCAAGAGAATTCCATGACATCAGAGAGTCTGGTTACTAAGAGTGAGGTGGGATCAGTGAGTGCATCAGACTTCAGAGACTTTATGAACACACATGGGTCCCAAAAGGCAGCTGTCAGCTCAATATCTATAACCCCTCCTCCCTTCTCTCCAATAACCCCCCAAGGTCACAGGCGTCGTTTTACCACCCAGTGGCCCCAGGGCCCCTCTCGCTCACTTTAAGTGAGACATCAGGGCAAAAATATGTTCCTCCTGACGCTCCTGGGTGGGGAAACAGGCCTGAATTAACTGACAGGATGTTAAATCTGACACCCCACAACACATCTAGGCCCAGGAACCCCCCCTTGGCCGAAGGCCCTCTTCGGATCACTTCAGAGGTTATAACCTCTCCTCCTCTTCCATCCAATCGGATGGAAAACACCAGTACACCGCTTCCCCTCTACACCACCACACCACTCCCTGTAACAGCACACCCCAGTACATCCAGTCTTATGGAGCATGAGGAGACGCAAGGGTTTGAAAATTGTTCTTTTTCCAGCAGCAGCTATCCCTTGTTCCAAGCAGGTACACAAGTCAGGTACAAACCTTTTGCTTTGGGAGACATTCAGGCCTTGGTGGAGAAATTGCCCCCCCTAACAGCGGGAGGCAGTAAATGGTTGAACTCAGTGGACAGCCTCACTAAAGGGATCACATTGGCAGTAGGGGATGTGAGAGCTTTGTTGGGAAGATGTGTAACATCCACTAGGATGGATGAATTGGAACGGGCAGCAGGTTGGAATCGCACAGTTCTCGACTCAGAACCCATGACAAATCACTTAAATAGGTTCGCAGGAGCCCTTAGGGAGGCTTACCCGCTCCCAGAGGGTTCAGGGGTGCCTAAGTTTCATTGGAAACCTGGACAGAACCCCACAGTTTATTTAGATCAGTGTAAGCAAGAGTGGCATGATAGAACACACTGCCACGGGCAAGGTGCGGGACAGAGATATTTCTTTAGACAAGCTATCCTTGATGGTGTTCCAGCAGCTGTCAGTAAAGCAATAAAAGCAAACCCTGACCTTCCCACTGCTGATGCAGAGAAATGGGAACGTCACTTAATTCATCATCTGCAGGAAGTAGCAGATGAGGAGGTAAAAAGTTCAGCTGATTTAAAAGACATGCAAACTCAGCTGCTGAAATTACAACTAAAGCAAGCTAGAGATGTGGTGCAATCAAAGAAAGAGGCCAAACAGATGGTTACTGGGGAGGGAGGTGTGTTTACCACCCCACAGCAGCACACGGCACCCCAGCCATATTATAATAACTCATCTCAGGGTCCGGTCAGGGGGCAGTGGAGGAGAGGAGGAAGAGCGCGGGGCAGGGGCTATAGCCGAGGTAACCTGCAGGGAAACAGAGCACAAGACGTCTGCCATTTTTGTTTGAAGCCAGGACATTGGGCCCGTGAATGTTTTCACAAACAAGCACAGTCACAGAGGGAAGGACGCCTTCACTCAGCTCCCAACTCACAGATGGCTCCAGCTGGCCAGCACCCGGCTCCACAAAGAGAGTGGGCCCATGGCTCAGGGTCCAGCTCTTCATACCAGCAATGACACACCCCACAGAGAAACCAGTCCATAGGGGGAGGTGCAGACCCTATGATACGGATGAAAGTCATGAACAAGGACTTGTCCTTCTTGGTGGACACAGGTGCCACATACTCCACGTTGAATGACCTGGACTTTTCCGAACACGCCACATCTGACACGGTGTCAGTGGTGGGCTTCTCTGGGGTGCAACAAAAACTGCATTTAACTGAACCTCTCCTGATCACAGCAGGACTGCAGTCTTTGACTCATCCTTTTGTTTTGTCTAAGGATGTACCAGTAAACCTACTGGGTAGAGACTTGTTGAAAAAGATGGGGGCGACCATTTTGTGTGAACCAACTGGGCTGAAAGTCACTCTGCCCAATGGGACTTGTTGGACTTGTTCACAATCATCTTCCTCTCCAGCCTCACAATGTCTGCTTAAACCAACGCAGGAGGAGGTCGCTGACATCTACTGGGCTTTGCTACGCCCTGAAACAACACAGCAACTGGGCATCTACTCTGCGTACTTGTCTTGGAAGCCATGGCTTGATGCTCTGCGACCCTATGTTCCCCCTCCAGATCCTATACATCTGACACTCTTTTATGACCGTGACTCTGATGATTGTTTTAGAGAGCATTTTGCCTCTACTTTGCAAGATACTGAGTGGGTTTTGACCTCAGATAAGATCATTGTAGGTCCTCAGGGGGTGGCCTCACATGTCACCCTATCACCATCTCAACTTGAATGGTATAGGATGTCATCTGAAGCAGCACCACATGTCTCACTTGCTCTTTCACCTTCACACCAGGCTAAGGATTTAGGACCCATGGTAAAAACAGTCATGGATGCCCTAGATTGGTGTCCCACACAGCTTCCATCAGTTGCTTTTTCACCATCAACAGATTGCTATATTATTGATGTTTCAGCTCAGGATTTGGGTAAATTAGATCATGAACTTATTTCAAGAGAACATGGCAGGGAAAAGACTGATCACACAGAGGTCCCTGCCATGCTTGATACGCTCCCACAATCCCTTTGGTCTCAAGGTCCAGAGGATGTGGGATTAGTAAACTGCGATCCCATCACTTTTGAACTTCTCTCCACTGAGCCAATATGGTTGTATCAATACTCACATAAGCCAGAAGCCGCAGAGGGGCTGAGCAATACGGTTTGGGGGTTGCTAAATGCAGGAGTATTAGAACCGTCTAATTCACAGTGGAATACTCCCATTTTGCCAGTCGAGAAAGCAGGTACAGGAAAGTACAGAATGGTGCATGACCTTAGGTCAATTAATGCAATCCTTAAG
>JBBPBX010033905.1:0-25740 GCA_038048925.1 Garcialebias charrua
TATTAACCAAGAGGAAACTTACTCAGGATGAAAAAAGGAACCCAGGAGTCTCAATCAAAAGTTACTGCTCGCAGCCAAACTTCATTTATAAAAGCATGCAGTGGAGGTTGTTGTGATTCTGTTGTTTGGTAGAACCCATGTGCAGGCAGGACTCTGAGAACTCAGGGTTAAATGAAGGGTATATTTTTAATAAATGAAATAAAAGCTGACGTGCAGCCAACTTACATAATCACTGGGATGACATGGAGGAATACAAAACCATAACGCCATTCAGGACGATGCACAGACACAGGGAACATAGAGACGCAGATTAAATACAAAACAGTAACGAGGGAATAAACACAAACACCTGAGGGAGGACAACAGGTGGCAGAGGCAGGAAAGGGATAACCTCTGAGGAGGGCAGGACAGACGACACAAGGATCACAAACCATGACTAATAATGCAAGTGCCTTTTGTCATTTTTCTTTCGGCTACTCCCTTCTGCAGGGGGAGCCAGCAAACTTTCATGAAATATTTGGAAAGTGTTTTTCACCAAATGCTCTTTCTGATGCAACTTGGGCTCAAACCTGCAGCCTTAGGATTACAAGACTACAGGTAGTCCTCGACTTACGATGGAGATCCGTTCTTGCGCGGCGTCGTAAAGGGAATTTCGACGTAACTCGAAACATACGTTTAAACTGCACCTTATACGTACAGTACTGTATATTACCAAACACTTAGCCTATCCTAACACAGTACCCTACATAATTATCAAAAAACACATACATTTGAGAGCCATAATGAAGTAAAAAAATAGTTAATTTCCTACTCTGGAATGCTGGTGAAGCCGTTTCCTCCCTCCCTCCTCCGGATTCTCCATTCGTTTACGTTGTAAAACCGCCGTCCATAAAACAGCTACTTTTCCACAGCTGCTGCCTGTCCAGCTTGCTCCAACAAGTTTTGTTTTGTTTTTTGAATGTCCAGAGGACCAGACTTAGCTTTTTTAGAGAGTACAGGGCAGCTATAGCCTCCGCAGCTAACCGGAAACTGCGTAACTCGGCTTTTCAAAATAAAAATTTCAAAATAATTGTATTTTATTTTTTTAATGGCGATACGTGTCGTAACCACGAAACGTCATAAGTCGAGACCGTCGTAAGTCGGGACCGTCGTAAGTCGAGGACTACCTGTACAGATCACTGAGCTACTGCAGCCCTTAGAGTAATGCAAGTGCCCTAATGGAGTGAGCCAAGATGGTGTAGTGGTTAGGGCGTTTGACTTGGGACCCGAAGGACGCGGGTTCGCGTCCCGGCCACTACACATCCTGGGGTGTCTATGAGTGCACACCTATTTCTCCAGCTCCCCGAGCGCCTTCTATGGCTGCTCACTGCACCGCCTGGTAGGTGGTTGGGTTAAATGCAGAGACGAATTTCGTCTGTGTATGGGAAACATACGCAGATGACAAGATTAGACAATTATTATTATTATTATTATATTCTGCAGCAAAAGGCTCCCTCTGCATGTGCTTCTTGTGTTTTGTTTAACCTGTTTAATAAATCATAAGCAAAAGAAACACACACACAATGAATACAGTATGTTTCTTTTCCTTCTCTGTTCACACAAATACAAATGTTTATTAAAATACACACACACACAGATTAAAACTTTGCTGCTGCTGGTAGAGACAGGTGGATTCAGACTGTGTTTAATGGTGCAGACAGATGTTATCTCTTTCTGTGAATTCTTCATTCTTTCAAGTTCAGTGAGCGCTTGGAGTGTTGAAATGAGATAAATGACCTTTGAACCCACTAAAAGTTACAAAGTGTGCAGCCGAACACAAACACGAACAGGATCTCTTACATCTCCTCTGTGAAATCTTTGTTTTTGTCGATCACAATTTTGACTTCATGCTCTTTTTTTCCTTTCAAGCTTTATGGTTTTGAGCATCCGTTTGAACTCTTTATGTTTTTAGTATCTTCTAAAGATCCAGGAGCTGAAAGTGCGTCAGGGTCCCGATCTTCTCCAAAGCCTCATCAAGTTCTTCCAGGCCCAGCTCAGGTCAGTCTCAGCCAACTTTTTAGATGTCAAGTAGCTCATCTGCATTAAGTTGAAGCTAACCATGTGGATCTGATCAGAGCTGTGCTCAGAGAGGAACTGTGTGTTTCTAACTTAGTGTGTTTGTGTATTACACTTATGTTGACTGATGATGTAGCTTAGTGTGTTTGTGTATTACAGTTAGAAAAATTAAGTAGAGTTATTCATTTTGTGATGTAGTTTGTGTATTACAGTTAGAAAAATTAAGTAGAATTATTCATTTTGTGATGTAGTTTGTGTATTACAGTTAGAAAAATTAAGTAGAATTATTCATTTTCTGATGTAGTTTGTGTATTACAGTTAGAATGATGTAGTTTGTGTATTACAGTTAGAAAAATTAAGTAGAATTATTCATTTTCTGATGTAGTTTGTGTATTACAGTTAGAATGATGTAGTTTGTGTATTACAGTTAGAAAAATTAAGTAGAATTATTCATTTTGTGATGTAGTTTGTGTATTACAGTTAGATAAATTAAGTAGAATTATTCATTTTGTGATGTAGTTTGTGTATTACAGTTAGAATTAAGTAGAATTATTCATTTTGTGATGTAGTTTGTGTATTACAGTTAGAAAAATTAAGTAGAATTATTCATTTTGTGATGTAGTTTGTGTATTACAGTTAGATAAATTAAGTAGAATTATTCATTTTGTGATGTAGTTTGTGTATTACAGTTAGAAAAATTAAGTAGAATTATTCATTTTGTGATGTAGTTTGAAGGTTATCATTGGTTGAACAAACTGTGAAATAAGGGGCAGATATAATAAGATTTCATCTTCTTTCTGCTCCTTTCATTTTATCCTACTTGTATTCTTGTATCTGATGAAATTGTCTTGTATTGTTCTTTTAAAATGAATGAATAAACATCAAATCAAATCAAATCAAAACTGTGCACATGTGTCGAGGCTAGTTGGTTTGGATGCTTTCTGTTAACCATTGACGTACTTTGTACTTTATGTGGGAGCTGAGTATATAAGTACTGTATACATCATGAGCATGTGATGTGTTTGTTGCTGAGAACCAAAATGTTTCATGACTCATCACTTCTCGTCTGATTTCAGTTTCTTTCAGGATGGGCTGAAAGCTGCAGAGAATCTCTCTCCCTTCATTGAGAAACTCGCTTCCTCTATTCACACGGTAAACAACAGCTGCTGTCGTTTTTATCTTCCTACATCCTCTTCATTCTGTGGATAAAATCTTTTTTGTTTTAATTATGGGAATTTCCCTCTTTACCTGATTCACACAAGAGGAAATGTCCGGTCCTCACTTCATGTCTCATTATGTCCTGTTCAAGCATAAATACAAGGTTGTGTCTTAGAAAATACTTGTTTTTTTAAAATAATGTTGAAACAGAAATAAAAAATATTTATGCACAATAGCTGCAAATGTGCACTGTAGTTTATGATAGCTTAGCTTTAGTGTTATTACCCAGCTTTGCTCTGATTTTGGAGGAATAAAAGTCTAGTTGGCACAACTTGGTCTCTGTGCGTTCTTCCGATTAACTCGAACTGATGCTTTCCCAGAATGCCACACATGCACAAACCTCACATATTTGAGTTATCTTGCCTTCAATCTAACCAGCCGCACACTCACTTAAGCACATTTTTTTCCTATAGAGACACAAAAATGGGTCATACTTTGTCATAGATAAAGTGCACAAAAGCTTTTTTCACTCTCTTCCTTCCTTCTTTCTGGATTAGTTTCTCTTTTACTGTCAAAACAGTTAAAACCAAAGTCTGTTTCCTTTCTGTTTACACTCCCCACCCCCCAAGTTAAACTTCCAGAATATACCGTACTGTTATTGACCTCACTTTCCATGTTCATAGCTGAAACGTTCCCTTGTTTTCATACTTTCCCTCCCTCATGCCTGTTTCTTCAACCACTGGTCTCCAGTTTGGTTTCCACTTTGCTTTATTCCCAGTTTCTGGCCTGACCTGTGGAAACAGGCAGTTAGCTGTGATCCTGGGAGCGTTACGTGTTTTTCTGGTTGATCCAAGGCAGAGCTCTGACCTGTTCAGACATGAACTGTTTAGCCTTAAGAAGAAAATGCAGATCAAATCTGCACCACCATAACAGAAAAATAAAAATAAAACTGACATAATTTCACTAAATCTGACTGATGTCACATGTGAAATTGGCCATATTATTTCTTAAACATTTGTTTCAGCTATATTCAGCTAACGTCAGCTGTTTTGTGCTCCTTTCAGATTCTTTCTGCTAACTGCAACATTTTTGTTCTTCTTCTAACCTCTTTCTGCTAATTTCAGCTTGTTGTGCTCCTTTCAGCTTATTTCTGCAAGTTTCAGCTTTTGCAACTACAGTACTATTTAGCTGTTTTAATGCTAATTTTAGCCTTTTCAGCTAATACCACATTTTTTGCACTCATTTATATTTTTTTCAGCCTATTTCAGCAAAAATGTGTTCTCTCCACTTCCTTCTGGTAATTTAAGCTTCTTTCTTATTTATAGCTACTTTTCAGCAGTTTTTGGCTAATTTCTTTTTTTTTTCCATATAATTTCCACTGTTTTGTGCTCATTTGTGCTTCTTTCAGCCTAATTGTGCAAGCATGTGTTCTTTCTGCTTTCTTCTGCTAAGCTTGTTCTACCGTTTCAGTTGCCTTTTTTGTTGCATTTTTTAGCTAATTTGAGCTGTTTTCAGATCAATTCAAAATCTTGATGGTAATTTTTGATACTTTCAACCTATGGACTCCTTTTGAGCATGCATCAGGATACATGTACTTTCAACTTAGTTCACTTTTTTATGGTAATTTCAGCTTGTTGTGCTAATTTCAGGTTATTTCTGCTAGTTTAAGCTTTTTTTCTTCTATTTCAGCTACTATTTAGCTGTTTTATGCTAATTTTAGCTTTTTCAGCTAATTCCACATTTTAGCTCATTTCAGCTCTTTCCACTTCCTTCTGGTAGTTTAAGCTTCTTTATGTCTTTTCAGCTACTTTTAGCTTATTTCAGCTTTTTTAAGCTAATTTCCTCATTTTTGTGCTGATTTCTGCTAACTTAAAGGAGACCACATATTGGTTTTATAAATTTTATGGTATGTCTGTGGGCTATCCAGACCATGTTCATTCAATTTAATGCACAAAATAATTCTTAGATAATAAGATATCCCCTTTTTAGTTCTGCCTTTTCTCATTTCCGTTCTGAACAGGCTGTTTATGATAATGAGCTCTGAAGGCCACGCCCTTCAAAAATCTGTTTACATTAACTCCGCCCTCTGTAACAGCCAGTATCTCTAATCTGTTGTTGTTTTAAAATTAGCTCTTTTTTTATTACTCATTTGACTTACTGTTAGTGCTAGCTTAAGATAACTTACCGAAAGCCGTCTGCGCGCGCCGCCATTTGCTGCTCCTTTTAGCATTAGCCCACCCGAATCCGAGGCTAATGATAGCTCTTCCTCCTCCGGCACACCGCTCGTTGCATGCGGCGCTTTGGGAGCGATCGCTGCTCCAGTCCAGACACACACAAAGTTCACCGAGTGTTTCCAGTTAATTTATCCGTATGAGGCAACCTCTGACCGGACCCACACGGACCTCAAAAGCCAGCAGTTCCCAGCAGCTCCCGCCCGCAGATGGTCCCTTCGCCGGCGGTCTGCTCGTTTTATTTCTGCCGGCTGCGCGTTGGGAGCGATCGCTAATACGCTAAAAATTGAACTAAAACGTAAAAATAACAATTATACTTTATTTATAAAGCCATTTAAAACAACCACAGCTGCAACAAAGTGCTGTACACATGAAATTAAGAACATTTAAACAAAAGATGAGATGAAATCAGGAAAAACAACCGTCACGTCTTTTATACTGAAGTGGGTTGAGCCTAACCAGGGGTTGCTAGGTGAGGGGCTGGACTCAGCAGAGCCATATAAAGTGAGAGTTGCGACACTTCCATAGAGATCCGTTGTAAGAATGGAATGCGGAAGTCACGTGGGTCATGGAGGGGGCGATTTGTTCCATGCTCTGTTTAACAGTCTGACTCTGCCTGCAGTAGCGCTCCGTTGCCGCCAGAGGGCGCAGCTCCACAAGGTTTCCATGGCCGTTGTTTGGAACGATTGACTGCCAGTTGGCGACTTCAAAGAGTGTCAGAACTCTCTATATATACGGCTCTGGGATTCAGGTTGGGGTGGGTTGTCCTGGCGCTTGTGACGTCACAAGTGCGAGGATTTGAAAACGAGATGTATATATAACTGGAAAACAAATCTACTTAGAGTAAATATACCACTGGGTGCATTTCTTTGGCCCTAGGACTGTTTTTTTAAGAAGTAAATACCCAAAGTAGAGTTAAAAAAACATTAAAAAGTGAATTTTGCATCTGTGGTCCCCTTTAAACCTGTTTCATCAAATATTGTCTTGTTTTCTGTTTTCTTCTACTAACTTACGGCTTGTTCTTTCATTTCAGTAAAAAATCAGCATGTTTTTTTAGCTACCGTAATTTCAGCTGTTTTTCAACAAGTTCTTCAGCATTAAGCATTCACACTTAGCCTGGCCCTCGCCTTCCTGCACAGCTCCGCTCAATTCTCATTTCCCTTCACTGCACAAGCGAAGTGAAGGACAAGGGTCTGGTTTAAACCAGGCTAATTCACACTGTATTTTCACAGGGAATGCATTTTCTCCAGTTGTTATTGTGTTTAACAATCTTATGGTGCTTGTTGCAGATGCGTATGGATCAGGACGAGGATGTCAAACAACTCACTCAGCTGAGGGATTCTCTTCAATTACTTCTGCAAGTGGACGGCAAAGAAGTATGCACATTTCTAAAGTTTCATAAAACTAATACATATTTTTATATTTAGTGGGTTTATTGTTCATCCTAATTTAATCAGTTTATGAACAAAATGATTGCAGGTGAGAGCTGATCAAAGTGTTCTGTTTAGCTGCAGTTTGTTAATCTGCAGCACTGGTGTGATGTTTTCAAAGGGAAGTCCTCCATCCCTGTTTGTTTCCCAGGAATATCTGAACAGGAAGAACTCTGGCAATGGGTACAGCATCCACCAACCACAGGGAAACAAGAAGTATGGCACTGAGAAGTCTGGCTTCCTGCTGAAGAAAAGTGATGGGTGCGTGAAAAGACACGGTTTTAAGCAGTTCCAAAGAAAAGTAATGATGGTGGGATTGTTCAAACTGTAACTAAAGACAAGAGAACAAGATCTGCATGGCCACTTCTGTTAGTACAAACAAAGTGTGGATTATCAGGGGAACCTGTTTGAGCTCATAAACTTTAGCCAGCTTTGTCACAGATTTTTATACAGTATATAAACATATTGGATGCTTTTATATTTCAAAGTGAACACAACTTAAAAAGAATCAGAAGAGATCAAGAGTGAGCAAATGTAGCACAAACTGGGAAGGGCCGACTCGGCTCTGCCTCCCCCATCTGGTCTCCATTACTGTGAGATGAAGAGCCGAGCAGGGGCCCCTCCTTACGAGCTTTTTGGCAGAGTAGCTGAGCAGATCCAGCTTTTTCTGTCTCACACACACAAAGTCAGATTACTGTGTGATAAGAAGGGGGATGTGGTTCAGTAGAGCAAATGGAGGAGAGTCAGTCCTCAGGTCACAGACTGAAAACATAACTCATATTCAGTGTTTCCATCAGGATGAAAACACCGTGAGCATGTTTAAATGTAGTATTTATATCATAATGCTAGCTCGTAGGGTATTGCACAAAACTCAGGATGGTATCAGTAAAGTCATAATATCTTAATTTCTCTCATTAATCCTGTAGGATCAGAAAGGTTTGGCAGAAGAGGAAGTGCGGAGTCAAATTTGGCTGCCTGACTATTTCACACAGTACGGTGAGGATTATTCACAAAACAGCTACATGGACTAACATTTACCAAATTTATACGCATAAAACACAATGTTTCTGTATTTATTTTGGATGTTTGCTTGTTTTCAGATCAATCGACCACCAGCGAAGTTGAACCTACTCACCTGTCAGGTCCGGCCCAACCCAGAGGACAAGAGGACTTTTGACTTGGTCACTAGTAAGTTCTTTTTTATATATTCCTTTTTATTTATATGTGCTATTTCAACAAATCTCACATCAAAACGTTCAGCTCGTTCAGGAGAAAGGTGTTCTAACTTTTTATATTGGTGCAACTTTAGCTTTTTGAAATACAGTAGTCCCTCATTTATTGCGGGGTTTAAGGGACCACACCCCCTGCAATAAGTTTTAAAAAAAAAACACAATGTAAGGAAACAGTAGTCCAAGTTCAAGTAAACTTTATTGTTATTACCAACTGACTTTATTGTCATTATTGTCTCATGTGGTACTTGAGATGGAAGGAAATTATGTACACAAGTAGTACAGTAGTCCCTCTTTTATTGCGGGGGATGTATACCCTGAAGACCTGCGATAAGTGAAAAATTGTGAAGTAGGAATAGTAGTACAAGTAGTAAGTAGTATTTTATATTGTATTTTATATATTAAGATGTTTTAAACCCTCCCCACACTCTTGCAATATTCTAAACAAAGTTTCTAAACTCTAAAAGAGCACAGAATGTGATGATCTCAGTTCCCTGCCTCCTCTGCTCTTTGCCACCTGCAAGCGCTCTTGGCCACGCCCACTTCTCCATTCTGCACGGAGAACAGCTGATCAGCTGCAGTAGGAAGTTTATCCTGCAGTGTGGGCTGCACAATTGTGCAGCAGGTGCTAAATAATTCAAAATAATCAATTTTAAATAAAAATGCCATGCCGATCGTGTGACTCATCCATCAATCAGCCAATTGTGTGTCATGTCCAATCTTATTTTGAAAAACCACGATAGAGCGAGTCCGCGATAAACGAACCACGAAGTAGCGAGGGACTACTGTAGTAGTAAGTAGCAGATTATTTAGTATTTATATACAGATATGTGTTAAGGTGTTTTAAACCCTTCCTACACTCTTGCTTGCAATATTAAACTCTAAACACTCTAAAAGAGCACAGCGTGTCAATATCTCCACTCTCTGCCACGCCCACTTCTCGCTGCAATCACACTCGTGCTCATCAATCCCAATCTACCTCCTTCTGTGTAAATAATCAATTTAAATACTGTACTGTAATATTTTAAATAAACAATCCATGCTGCATGAGTAGCTTTATTTTAAATACGGTAATCAAGCGTGACCAGAACCGAGCCTTTAGTCCCTCTTGGCGAACGGTCAGGCCACTGGGAAATTTCCTGATGCTCCAATGGACAGTTTGCCTTAACCTGCTGCAGCAGGTGCTAAATTATTTAAAATAATTTATTTTAAATTATTTTGGACCTGTGATTGTGCTTTTATTTAATTTTTGTGTGCACTGCCCTTGTCTGAGGCCTCATGCCTGAAGACATCTGCTCTGCCTTCAGACCACCAGTGATCGAGCTGTACAGGCTACAGACAGCTGACCTTCTCCTCCGTTTCATCATGAGTGACAGCACTGATGCTGCTGTCAGCGGCTTCTTCATCCATCCAGCGTTGCTGCATCAACAAGAAGTGGGTGTGGCAGAGAGCTGCAGTTGGCAGGGAACAGAGATCATGACATGCTGTTGGAGGGCGCTTCTCCCCTCACCTGTGGGCTGCACATAGGTGCAGCAGGTGCAAAATAATTTAAAATAATTCATTTTAAATAAATAAAAATCCATGCTCATCCATCAATCAGCCAATTGTGTGTCATCTGATTTTGAAAAACCGCAAGAGTGATTCCATGAAAGTCCAACCGCGAAGTAGCGAGGGACTACCGGTACTCTATTTAGTCTTTCTTGCCCCTCTTTCCTCACAGAAAATGAATTGAGCTCATTTTACATCCTTCAAATCTTTTGTCAAACCTTTTACTGCTCCTTTTACGTTTTGTTCTCGTTCAGCTTCTTTTCGCTCCATTGTGCAAATTTAAACTTTTTTCAGCTAATTTCAGCTGTTTTGTGCTCCTTCCAGATTCTTTCTGCTAACTACAATATTTTTGTGCTTCTTCAACTTATTCCTGCTAATTTCAGCTTGTTGTGCTCCTTTCAGCTTATTTCTGCAAGTTTCAGCTTTTTCTGCTATTTCAGCTACTATTTAGCAGTTTATGTTTAGCTTTTCCAACTAATTCCACATTCTTTGCACTTATTTGTTTTGTTTTTTTCAGCCTAATACAGCAAAAATGTGCTCTCTCCACTTCCTTCTGGTAATTTCAGTTTCTTTCTACCTTTTTAGCTACTGTTCAGCAACTTTTTTTGGTTGCTATTTTCAGCTTTTTTCAAATTATTTCCCTTTTTGCGCTCATTTCTGCTTCTTTCAGCCTAATTAAACATGTTCTTTCTGCTTTCTTCTTTGTTTCAGCTACCTTTTTAAAACACGTTTAGCTAATTTCAGCTGTTTTCAGATAAATTCAAGTCTTTTGTGATAACCTGCTACTTTCAGCCTAAATAACTTCTTTATACTAATTTCAGCTTGTTATGCTCCTTTCAGCTTATTTCTGCTAGTTTGTTATTTCAGCTACTATTTTGCTGTTTTAAACTACTTTTTAGCCTTTTCTGCTAATTCCACATTTTTGGAGCTCATTTCAGCTCTTGCCACCTACTTTTGGTAGTTTAGGCTTCTTTCTTCCTATTTAAATTACTTTTCAGATTTTTTTTGTTGTTGCTAATTTCCTACTTCTTGGTTCATTTCTGCTTATTTAAACCAAATTCAACAAATACGTGTTCTTTCTGCTTTCGTGTTCTTAATTTTAAGCTAAAATTCTGCATTTCTTTAAACTAATTTCAGCTGTTTTTCAGCAAGTTCTTCTGCAACAAGCATTCATACTGTATTTTCTCACGAAATTAAAATTCTCTACAGTAGTTCACTTTATGTTCCACAAGGCAATTTAGATTTTTTCTGCCAACCATGTTTACGTATGTTCTTTTAATTGCAGGTACCCGCACGTATCATTTCCAGGCAGATGATGAGCAGGAATGCATGATGTAAGCACTGAAACATCTGCAGGCCACACCATATGCTCATTTACCTTTAAGCTCATATTTGTCATTATAAAAGTTGAGCTCCTTTTAATCTAAACACAGCCTGCATTGTAGAACTTTAAAATGTTCTCATAAGTTAAGCTGCCCCCCCAACAAAAAACCCCTGCTGTTTGAGAGAAATGATGTGTTGCAGACAGAAACATCTGTCCTCAGCCTCCCTGGTCCAGCTGGTTCTGGGCGGGACTTGTAGCCACAGACAACAAGCAAGGACTCGATCTGTGTTGTGATGTGGTGTCAGACGACGAGGGGTACATCTGTCCTCCGCCTCTTTGCGTTCGTCTCAGCCTGCAGCCAGACGTCTTTGATTTGAGGGGCTCTTTCAGTTTGAGTTCACGGGGAGAGGAAAACACTTTGTGGGAAAAGTTCTGAGGCTTCAGAAATGACAGATGCGACTCTGCGTGTTTGTAAAGATGAAAAAGTGAGAGTGATCATTAAACAAAACAAAAAAAGCATGTGTGCAACACATGGTTCAGAACCTTTAATGTTTCAAAGAAAGAGTCCTGCCCTTCCCCGTCTCGCGAGTTGTTAGAATGTGTGCTGGATGATGAATCGGGTAACGTGGAGCCTGTTTTTCCTTCTAGTTGGGTGTCAGTGCTGCAGAATAGTAAACAGGAGGCCCTGAACACAGCACTGGGAGGAGATCAGCTTCACCTCCAGGACAGCGGGCTCCAGGAACTCTCCCAGTCCGTTATTACAGAGCTTCGACACATGCCGGGCAACGAGGCGTGCGCAGACTGCGGCGCTCCGGGTCAGACGAACGTGTCCTCACCAATCTCATTTATTTATTATTCCTCTGTGTTTATTATTTCAGAGAAACATTTTGTCCTTTTCTTGCTTTGTGTGTTGCAGATCCGACGTGGCTGTCCACCAATCTGGGCATCCTCACTTGTATCGAATGCTCTGGTATCCACAGAGACCTGGGAGTGCACTACTCCAGGATTCAGTCCCTCACACTCGACCTGCTGAGCACCTCTGAACTACTGGTACTAAATATACACATGGAAATAAAAACACAGTCTTTGTGTTTTTTTTTTGTTATCCTAATTACAAATGTTACACAACAAGATGCCTTTCACTGACATACCTTCATGGTTTTGTGTGTCCAGCTAGCTGTCAGCATTGGCAACACCAGATTCAATGACATCATGGAGGCCGGCCTCCCCAATGACTCTGTCAAACCTTTACCACAAAGCGACATGTTAGTCACCGTTTTCCTTTACACTGTCAGTCTGATTGTTTAAAAGACCATTAGGCATGATCGACTGAATGTTTTGCACGTGTAATGTTTCAAACTAGGAATGCGAGGAAGGAGTACATCGTAGCCAAGTATGCTGAACGTCGATACATCCTGCGCAGAGAAGAGTCAGATCCTTGCCGGCTGTATGACGCCGTGAGGAGCCGGGACCTCGTTTCTCTTCTGCAGCTCTACGCCGAGGGAGCTGACCTGGCCAAGCCGCTCGCGCTCCCTGAAGGACAGGTGAGAGAAAGTTTACTTTTATTCACAAGAGGGATGCTGTTGTGTCGAGTCAGCACCAATCAGAGATAATTTTATACGCTGGCTCTCCCACAGACGACTTGCACTCACCGTATTTTTCGACCTATAAGTCGCAATTTTTTGCATAATTTGCATGCCCTGCGACTTATACATTGACGCGACTTATTTATGGATTGTTTCTCATATTTAAAAACAAAGTTTTGACTCAGATATGACTGTTTTCATTCATTCTGACTGAAAACATTGAACACTTAAATTTTCAGACACTAGATGGCAGTATAGTATTATGGCATGTATCATGTAATAGATAAAAGTGGTTATTAATGACACGAGCAGTTTGCCAAAGACCTTTGTCCAGCTCTCCTGGAGCAACCGTCAAATCAGCTTCATTTTGCTGCACCGCCCTGGAGAAATGCAGCTGATTTGACCATAGAAGTGCATTTAATAAGTAAAAGTTCAACTGAGACACACCTTTACTATAATTTTGAGCAAACAAATAATTGTTTTAAGTGTTAATCTTAAAAGAATTTTATTTGGCAGCCAATCGATTTTTTGGCACAACATTGGCCCACATATCCAGGTTGTCAGCGGTGACACGTAACAAACGCAATGCGTCAGCGGTGACACATAATAGATGCGACGAATATGGCAAAGTGACACATTTATGGATTTTTCCACTTTTTTAGACATATTTGGACTGATGCAACTTATAGGGCGGTGCGATGTGTACAGAGGAAGGTACAGTATTGTGAATGATGTAAAGATCCTGACCAGGCCACACATACATTTTGCTTTCTATACTCTTTCTGAGATGTTTAAAAAAAGAAAATAAATTTAATCCACTTTTATACTTTTTGATAACTAAAATTGCCTGCACTCACACTATAGTGATCCTGTTTATATTTATTATTATTATTATTCTGGCCAGTTACTATACTTGTTCCATATGTTTTTCAGCATCTTTCTTGTTCCACAGTTTTTGTGCTGTTTCAACATATCAAATCATAAATCAAAACGTTCAGCTCTTTCAGGACAATCTTGCTTTGACTTTTGGCATTGGTGCAACTTTAGCTTTTTAAAATATTTAGTCTTTTCTGCCTTTTTTTTTCTATTAAAAAAATGAATTGAGCTCACTTTACATCCTTCAGATCTTTAGATCTGTTAACAAGCTTTTACTGCTCCTTTCACATTTTGTTCTGGTTCAGCTTCTTTTAGCTTCCTTGCGCCCCCCAAAAAAATCAGCTACTTTCAGCTAATTTCAGTTGGTTTTTCAGCTGTTTTGTGCTCCTTTCAGCTTTATTCTGCTAACAACAACATTTTTGTGCTTCTTCTAACTTTGCTGTGCTGATTTCTGCTTGTTATGCTCCTTTCTGCTAGTTTCAGCTTTTTTTTGTTGCTATTTCAGCTACTATTTAGCTGTTTTATGCTAATTTGAGCATTGCCAGCCTATTCCACATTTTTTGTATTCATTTACCGTATTTTCCGGTGTATAGGTTGCACCTTTTTATGGTTTTTTCAAGGCCTGCGACCTATACTCAGGTGCGACCTATATATGGCTTGTTATCACTTTCGGTGAAACAAATTTTTAAATCCAGCTCATTTCACAATTACGTTCATTTATTAAGGAAAAGTTCAGCTCAGACACATATTTGCTATAATTTTTATCAAACAAATAATTGTTTTTAAGTGTTAATCTTCTTAAAAGCCTTGCTGTGCGCTCCTGTGGCAGACATTTGCAGCAGAGCTAAACGTAGGTGCGACCTATACACCAGAAAATACTGTAAACTTTTTTCAGCTTAATTCAGCAAAAATGTTCTCTCCACTTCCTTCTGCTAATGTAGCTACTGTTCAGCTGTTTTTGACTCATTTCTGACTTTTTCTGATAATTTCCACATTTTTGTGCTAATTTCTGCTTCTTTAAGCATAATTGAGCACAATTGTGCTCGCTCCACTTCCTTCTGTTAATGTACCGGTAATATTCTTTCTGATATTTTAGCGACTTTTTTTTAGTTTAATATTTTAGTTACTGTTCAGCTGTTTTTTTTGTCAATTTCTGCTTTTTTTCCAGTTAATTTCCACTGTTTTGGGTTCATGTCTGCTTATTTACACCTAATTCAGTAAATATGTGTTCTTTCTGCTTTCTTCTGTTAACTTGTTCTTACATTTCAGCTACACTTCAGCATGTTTTTAGCTAATTGCAGCTGTTTTTCAGCAAGTTCTTCAGCAATAAACATTCACACTGCCTTTTTGCAGGAAATGCAGTTTCTCTAGTTGAGATTTGTTGTGATGCTGCATCAGAGACCCCCATCTCTTTTAGCCTGTAATCATTTTCTTCCCTCAACTCCTCATTTTTACTTCCTCTCCTCTGCTAACGCCTCATCTTCTTCTCTTTAATTACACTCAAGCTCTTGTCAGCCACTTCCTGATCAGCCACAGCAGTTTGCGTAGTTTGGTTTACTTTGTGAGTGTAAGAAGTTGTTTGTGTTGGTTGGCTTTCATTTATTATTTCAGCTTTTAGGGCTGAGCTCATGTCTCTGGGGAATAAAAGAGACATTCTTATATTACCCAAATGCTTCTCTTATGGCACGTCGTGTAAACAGATCATCCTTATCACTGTTTTCACTTTTTAACGCGCATGTACAAACTTTTAATTTAAAACTAGCGGAATATTTATAGGTTTGTCTTTTTAATGCAAGAAGCAGCAGTCTGACAGAACAGACAGTCTATTTTTAAAAGTGGAGAAAAAAAAACATGTGCACACGTGGAGCATCTATTTTAAGGTCAACAGATTGGCCTCATGCGTTCTCTTTTCGTCTGCCTCAAGGGGATCAAAGAGACCGCTCTCCATCTCGCCGTTCGCCTGGAGGAGAAAAGCACTCTGTCCATGGTGGATTTTCTTTGTCAGAACAGGTCAGACAAGTTTTGCTTGTTGCATTTGTTGCCGTTCTTGGAACTTGTACAAAATGCTGCAGGGTTGCTTTTGGTGAAGTTTACCGCCATCTGTTGATGCTGTACTGTATGTGCACCGTGCAGCAACTGCCTGGAGAAGAAGACAGCAGAAGGGAACACGGCTCTTCACCACAGTGTCCTTTATCACAAGCCTGAATCCCTCAAGTTGCTGCTCAAAGCAAAAGCAGCCATTCATACAGGTCATTTTACTCTCCTCATTAGATTTCAGTTACCTAGAGCAACAAGTGAAAGCATTTTTTTTTTCGTCCTGCAGTGAATTCAAGTGGAGAGACGGCTCTAGATATCGCTAAGAGGCTGCAGCACACACAATGCATCGATCTGGTGAGACCTCATTTTCCTCTTGACTTTGAGGACTTTTACTCAAATATTCATTGTCTGAAGTGAGTTTACATGATGAATCGAGTTACAGCACACAACATTTACCAGACATCCATCTCCTAAAACAAAACAATGTTGCTTTCACAGCTGGAAATACTACCTTAACAAACTGCACGCAGCCGCCAGGCCCCAGAGTCTATCGGTTATAAACTGGTTTTATTTTCTTACCGGCCATCTGCCTCACTGAATCAGACCCTCCTTGTGCAACATCCTGTTTGATTGTGAATTACCTTGTTTTACAGGATGTTGTGAAAATTATGTGTGTGGGGGGGGGGATGAATAAATATTCTAAATCAGAGTCAGAAAACCCTGCGCAGTACCAAAAAGTGGAAATCGATGGTCCAAGTTTATTCTCCTGCAGACATTTGGATTACAGATGTTGACAGTACAAGAAGCTGAGATGAAATGTTTAAGGTATTGTGTTTAGTTGTAGAGGTGGTGGTGGTGGGTGCTCGCTCAGCAGCCTCACAGCTTGGGAGTTGAGGCTGTGGGCCAATGTAGGTTCTGACATGGAATGATCAGAATCTTCTACCTGAAAGAAGCAGCTGGAAGAGATGGTGTGCACCCCTCTCGGCCAGTAGCTGCTGTAATTGTGCTGATCATCAGGGGGTTAGTCCAGATTATGGTGTGCTTACCAGGAGACTGCTTGTTAACAAACCTCTGACAGCAGTTGTAGAAGCTCACCATCAGCTGCTGAGGGAGTTTTACACTCCCTTGCTTGCTTACGCCAAAAATACACTGCACGCGGTCCGAGTCCGCTCCGCTCCGGTCCGACCTCCGCAGCAAATACGCACCCATTATAATCAATGAGATAAAGTACACTGGCTCCGCACGGCGGCAGCGAGCTGCGGCGAGCGGACGGCAGTCCGTCAAAATTAGAAATTTTTCTATTTCTGCCGGACGCCGGAGCTGTGCCGGAGTCAACTTTTGAAGATTACGTCGCACCAACAGGAAAAGGAACGAGCACAACTTCCGTATTTACAAAATAAAATCACCACGGGCGGACTAATCCTAGCTCTATACGGATTTATTTGTACAAAAATGCTGTCAAACTATCATTTATGACTATTCTATGACTAAACTATTATATTTATGACTATGACTACACCTAATAACGCAATACAAGAAATAAATAAATAAAAAAGTATTTTATTCTGAAATGTAAACATCACTTCCTGTTGCTCAAACCATGTCCTGTCGCTTATTTACGAGAGAAGATCAAGGCAGCCTTTACTGTTGTTCTCCTTCTTCCACCGAATGAATTGTTTTGTTCTGACTTCATTATTTATCACTTGATTTATCGCGCAATCTCGCAATTCCCGCGCATGCGTCTCAGAGCGGCGCATCCAGGCGGACCTGAGCTGAGCGGAGGAAGTGGACTTTGGACTCGCTCAGCTGCGACCTGCGGGGCGGAGCGCACTCGGACCGCGTGTAGTGTATTTTTGGGGTCAGGTAGTAAAGAGGCTGTTGGGCCTTTCCTATGACTCAGGTGGTGTTGATCCTGTCACGATGAGACCCAAGAACTTTCTATCACTTCTTTACCAATGACTTGTCCACTCCAGCTCCATTGGCTTGACCTGACTACCTGAAACCAGTGATCATATTTATGTTTACTGCCAGGTTGTGGTCCTCACTACAGTCCTTTTGTCTTTACGGGGCCGAGATGGTGTAGAGGCAGGGCAGCCGGCTCAGGACCAGAAGGTCTCGGGTTCGATCCCCGGTCACAGCAAAACTCCTAAAAACCATAAAAACACACATAAAACCCAGAAAGTATAATCTAAATCAAGTAATTAAAAACCAAGACAACTACCGTAAAATCCATTTTTTTAATTTCAATTTTTAGCGTTACAAACAACATGATACTGTATCTGTATTTTAAAAGTATTTGTGTATTAAACATGAATTTTAATCGTGAAGCTGCAGGTTCGAGCCCAGATTGGGTCAGGAAGGTCATCTGGAGTAAAGCAATTGCCAAATCTCTTGCGAGTTCACTAACTGGGTTGAACTCTGTAAAGGGAAGCAGCCAAAATAAAAATATTAGACATGAATGGTAGATACAGTTTACATGTACAGCATGCTGAGTGTTCATCTCTGTGTGCTTATTTCTTAGCTGGAGCTGGCCCAAAGTGGGAAATTTAACTCTCAGATTCATGTGGAGTTCACTTGGGAGACCCAGACTCAAGAGTTTTATGACAGTGAAGACGACCTAGATGAGAAGGTAAAACACAGACACACACACACACTCATACAGTCTTCATACCAACTATACCTTCTAGTCAAAAAAGCTCGTAAAAAGTTTTAAATTGTACAATTTTTCTTAAACATTAGAAACACAAGCAACTTGTTTTCTCAGAAGTGTCATTATCTGCTTCTATCGTTTGTGTACAGGTGTTGGTCATAAAATGTGAATATCATCAAAAAGTTGATTTATTTCCGTAATTCCATTCAAAAGATAAAATTTATATATTAAATTCATTCATTACACACAGACTGATACATTTCAAATGTTTATTTCTTTTCATGTTGATTATAACTGACAGCTAATGAAAACTCCAAATGCAGTGTCTCAGAAAATTAGAATATTGTGAAAAGGTTCAATATTGAATGCACTTGGTGCCACACTCTAATCAGCTAATGAACTCAAAACACCTGCAAAGGCCTTTAAATGGTCTCTCAGTCTAGTTCTGTAGGCAACACAATCATGGAGAAGACTGCTGACTTGATAGTTGTCCAAAAGACGGCCATTGACACCTTGTACAAGGAGGACAAGACACAAAAGGTCATTGCTAAAGAGGCTGGCTGTTCACAGAGCTCTGTGTCCAAGCACATTAATAGAGAGGAGAAGGGAAGGAAACGATGTGGTAGAAAATAAGTGTACAAGCAACAAGGATAACTGCACCCTGGACAGGATGGTGAAACAAAACCCATTCCAAAATGTGGGGGAGATTCACAAAAAGTGGACTGCAGCTGGAGTCAGTGCTTCAAGAACCACCACACTCAGAATTATGCAAGACATGGGTTTCAGCTGTCGCATTCCTTGTGTCAAGCCACTCTTGAACAAGAGACAGTGTCAGAAGTGTCTCGCCTGGGACTGCTGCTGAGTGGCCCAAAGTTATGTTCTCTGAAAGTAAATTTTGCATTTCCTTTGGAAATCAAGGTCCCAGAGTCTGGAGGAAGAGAGGAGAGACACAGAATCCATGTTGCTTGAGGTCCAGTGTCAAGTTTCCACAGTCAGTGATGGTTTGGGGTTCCATGTCACCTGCTGGTGTTGGTCCACTGTGTTTTCTGAGGTCCAAGATCAACACAGCCGTCTACCAGGAAGTTTTAGAGAACTTCATGCTTCCTGCTGCTGACCAACTTTATGGAGATGCAGATTTCATTTTCCAACAGGACTTGTCACCTGCACACAGTGACAAAGCTACCAGTACCTGGTTTAAGGACCATTGTATCCCTGTTCTTAAGTGGCCAGCAAAATCACCTGATCTTTACCCCATAGAAAATCTATGGAGTATTGTGAAGAGGAAGATGTGATACACCAGACCCAACAATTCAGAAGAGCTGAAGACCACTATCAGAGCAACCTGGGCTCTCATAACACCTGAGCAGTGTCACAGACTGATGGGTTCCATGCCACACTGCATTGCTGCAGTAATCCAGACAAAAGGAGCCACAACTAGTGCTGTGCATGCTCATACTTTTCATGTTCATAATTTTCATGTTCATAATTTTCAGTTGGCCAACATTTCTAAAAATCCTTTTTTATTGGTCTTAAAGGTGCAATATGTAATTTCTGGAACACGCTGGAACTTAGGAAAATTTTGAACGGAGACACGTTTCTGGTCCCTCCCCCTCAGAGCCATATATGGCTCTGCTCCCTCTTGCTCTCGGTGAAATTCAGCTCTGCTTCCAAATGCTCCGCCTCCACTGCATGTCCTGTCAGCCGCTGCGAAGTTCTGTGTTTATATGTTAATAAAACGTTCTAAAAAATAAAATAAAAACAGGGAGCGCTGGTCCAGCACACCAGAACACCATGAAATCTGCAGAGCCGCGCGCAGCCACGTTGGACATGAGTTTAATTCGCTCGTGACAAATTCATTCATTTCCTCAATGTTTCTGTCATGAGTCAGTGGAGGAGGAAGCGATCACTTGACTTTTGGCAAAAAAACAAAAGAAAAGTCCAGATCAGGGATGAAGAAGGGGAATTTAATACATTTGTGTCACATACAAAACAGTTTTGCATCGCTTTGCAATTATTTCAACGAGAACCTGCGCGGCCGCTGCGGGCTGGGACAGGGGGGGCGTGGGTTAGGAGCGTGAGAAGTGAGAAGCTCTGTTTTTATTGGCTGGTTAACGGCGGGTCACTGTGGCTTTTTAGAAATGCTTATTTACCACCTGGAGAAGCAAGGGGACTATAGTTTTTTTCAGAGATTACTTTGTCTAACATCAGTCTGTCAGGAGATAGTGACAGAGTGAAGAAATATGTTAAAAATATATTTTTAGAAAACTTACAGACTGCACTACAGAACTGCAGACTGCAGCTTTAAGGAATATTCTAATTTTCTGAGTTAGTGAATTTGGGGTTTTCATTAGTTGTCAGTTATAATCATCAACATTAAAATAAATAAAGATTTGAAATATATCAGTCTGTATGTAATGAATACGTATACTGCAATCTACAAGGTTCATTTTTTGAATGGAATTACTGAAATAAATAAACTTTTCACGATATTCTCATTTTATGACCAGCACATGTACAGTCAGTTACATTTACAGAGAATTCTGTCCTTAAACCTTAAAAATGTCTGATAGTCTGTGGTACTGGATTTTTTAAAATGTGAGGTTTCCATCATTTCCATCTTTCTCCAGGTGAGCCCAGTAACCAAGAACCGCTCTCCTCCATCATCAAATGGAGGTGGTGTATCGCCCTTTGCCCGATGGAGCAGCAGTAATAATACGAGCAGTAAGCCCTGTCAGACGTATGAGAATCTGGATTTCCTGTATAGAAATCCTCCAGCCAATAGTGCCCCCTCTGGAGCTTCAGTGCCACCACCACTGCCAGCTAAATCAGTTCAAAGAGGTACGTCACTGTTTATAGACACTAGATCAGTCCTTGTTAGTTTTACTGATTTATAGTGTTACTCTTGGTCCTGCACAGGTCGCTCAGAGCCTCAGATTTCTGTCATAACACAAGATGGAAGTAACCTCCGACGACGCAGCTCTAACCCAGCCTCCCACACCTCCACTCCTCAGACACAAGCGAGGCACGCTTCTTCTTTGCCTAATTCAGAGAGTCCAAGCCAGAGTAGGAGACCCCCGAAGTCCCCACACGGACAGGGATGTCTGCAGAGGACTCACAGGCAGACGTGGGATGGCCAAACTAGCGCTAGTTCTGGATCACAAAGTAGTTTTACACCAGTATCCCCTCAGAATCCTGTAGGACCTGTCAGGTGAGGAAAAACTCGTGTAATCGTCACATAATACTATCTAATCTGGGTGAATATCTTCCTACATAAACCCTTTATTTGTTGTAAGTTCTCATAATTTTATGAATTGTTCTAGTTCAGAGAAGACCACCTCATATCGCCGCAGCAGTGGAGGAAGTAGCCAGGGAAGGTGTGTGGGCAGCCAGGAGGAGTTATACTGCAGTCCTGGGGAAAATACATGTTCCTCGGCTCCATCCTCATCCTCACCAACTGTGACCTGCTCCTCACGCTCCCGCAGGAATGCAATGGTACCAACCCCTCATACAGAAACCCCAGGGTGTTGTTTTGTTAGCCTGCAGGCTTCAGTTTTCAGCTTCAGGACAGGAGTTAAACAATCATCCAGAGTTTGACCTTCCTGATGGTACACTGAGAACTGGATTGCATTTCAATTCAATTCAGTTTATTTATATAGCGCCAAATCACAACAAAGTTGTGTCAGGGCACTTTACAGGAACATTCACATACATAGAAAAGCCAATTAGTAAAGTTCTCTATCTAAGGAAGCAGCAGACGAGTTGGATCTTGGCTGTGTTACAGTCTCCCATCCAGAGCAAGCACAATGGCAACAGTGGAAAGGAAAAACTCCCTTTTAAAAGGAAGAAACCTCCAGCAGAACCAGGCTCAGGACAAGCGGCCGTCTGCTTTGACCGGCTGGTTTGAGAGGACAGAAAGGAGAGACAAACTAACACAGAATGGTAGGTCCAGATATACTGTAGGTCCAGGTGTACCTGAAAGACAAACAAAGCACAAGTTAAGGATAGAAAAAATAATTACAAATACAAAACGTGTTGAGCAGAGTAAGTAAAGACAGTAGCAGAGTGAAAAAGTGTGGTCAGTTTGTCCTCCAGCAGTCAAAGCCTGTAGCAGCATAACTAAGGGACAGCTCAGGAAACCCAAGCCGACCCTAACTATAGGATTTATCAAAAGGAAAGTCTTAATCCCAGTCTTCAAACTGGACAATGTGTCAGCCTCACCGACAGAATCTGGAAGTTGGTTCCACAAGAGAGGAGCCGGATAACCGAAAGCTCTGCCTGTCATTCTGTTTTTGTAAACTCTAGGAGCCACAAGTAAACCTGCAGCCTGAGAGTGAAGAGCTCTGTTAAGAAAATATGGAACAATAAGATCTGTTATATAAGATGGAGCTAGGTTGTTTAGAGCTTTGTAGGTTAGAAGTAGGATATTTAATTAAATTCTGGATTTGACATGAAGCCAATGGAGAGAAGCTAAAACTGGAGAGATGTGATCTATCCTACTAACTCCAGTTAAGAATCTGGCAGCAGCATTTTGGATCAACTGAAGACTTTTAAAGAATTATTTGGACACCCAGTTAATAAACCATTCCAATAGTCCAGTCTAGACGTAACAAATTCATGAACCAGTTTTTCTGCATTGTTTTTAGACACGATGTTTCTAATTTTAGTGATATTACGCAGGTGGATGAAGGTGATTCTAGTTATGTTTTTAATGTGGGGGATAAAAGACATGTCCTGATAAAAAATAACACAAACATTTTTAACATTAGAACTGGAGGCCTTGAGCCGGAAAAGGGTAGAGTGCCCTCTCCAGGTCAGGGAGGAGGTCCTGCCCCAAGTGGAGGAGTTTTAAGTATCTTGGGGTCTTGTTCACAAATGAGGGAAAAATGGAGCGTGAGATCGATAGGCGGATAGGTATGACATCTGCAGTGAAGCAGGCGCTGTACCGTCTGTCGGGGTGAAGAGAGAGCTGAGTCAAAAGGCGAAGCTCTCGATTTACTGGTCGGTCTATGCTCCTACCCTCATCTATGGTCATGAGCTTTGGGTTATGACCGAAAGAACGAGATCTTGGATACAAGCGGCTCAAAATGAGTTTTCTCCGCAGGGTGTCTGGACTCTCCCTTAGAGATAGGGTGAGAAGCTCAGTCATCCGGGAGGGACTCGGAGTAGAGCCGCTGCTTCTCCACATCGAGAGGAGCCAGTTGAGGTGGCTCGGGCATCTGGTTAGGATGCCTCCTGGACGCCTCCCTGGTGAGGTGTTACGGACACGTCCCACTGGGAGGAAACCAAGAGGAAGACCCAGGACACGTTAGAGGGACTATTTCCCCATTTGCACTGCCTCTACTCAGCTCCAACCATGGGCACCGCGCTAAAACATTTCATGTATAAAAAACAAGAAAAAATAATCTGTATGCAAGAAACAAATGATCTGTATACAAGAAAAAAACCACAGTGAGTGCAAACATATCAAATGATGAAGAAAAATATAGATATTCTGATGTATGCTCAATAATCCAGGTAGAAACATCTAAAAAGTGAAGTCTGGTCCTCTGGACATTCAAAAAACAAAACAAAATGTAGGTAGGTAAGTTTCTTCTTTCATGTGAAAGAGTTCTTCAGTCTGAGGAGCTGTATTCAGCTCAGATGAACAATGAAAATGTATCCCATGTTGTTTACCGTAATAGCTTTACCTAATGGAAGCATGTATACCGGCAAGTAAAGAGTATTGGCCCAAGCACTGAGCCCTGAGGAACTCCATGATTAACTTTGGTGTATGAAGGAGATTTATTATTTACATTTACAAACTGGAATCTATCAGATAGATATGATTTAAACAATTTTAGAGCTGTTTCTGTAATCCCAATATCATATTCAAGCCTCTGTAGTAAAATAATGTGATCAACTGTATCAAATGCAGCACTGAGCTCTAACAGGACCAGTATAGACACAAGTCCATTGTCTGAGGCCATGAGAATATCATTATTGACTTTTACTAGTGCTGTTTCTGTGTTATGATGAGCTCCAAACCCTGACTGAAACTCTTCAGATTCTTTCTTTGTAGATGTTCACGCAACTGACCTGCAACTATTTCTCTAGAATTTCTGAGATGAAAGTTAGGTTAGATAAAGGTCTATGGTTGGCCAGAATTTCTGAATCAAGGTCAGAATTCTTAAGTACAGTAAAGGTTTAATTACAGTACAGCAACCTTAAAGTGCTGTGGTATGTAACCATTCATTTAAGACAAATTAAGTAGAGCCAACATGTGGACATTAATTAGAGGAAATACCTCTTTAAACAGCCTGGTTGGGATGGGATCTAACAAGACATGTGGATGGTTTGGATGAGGTTATTCTTTTTCACAATTCAGAGAGCTCAACAGGACAAAACCAGTCCAAACACAATTCAGGCTCTGGTGAAATTTTTCAAGTTGTCTCATTTGACAGGGGACTAGGGAGAAGGAAGGATGGCTTGAATTTTCTCTCTAATTGTAATAATTTTATTTATAAGCAATCTCGTGAAGTCATTACTACTTATAGTTGTAGGGATACATGGTTCAACAGAGATGGGACTTTTAATTAGTCTAGCAACAGTACTAAACAGAAACCTAGGGTTACAGTATTTTTATTCTCATCTATTAAAGATTAGGAATATAAAGTTCCAGCTTTATGGAGAGCTTTCTTGTATGTAAGCAGACTATCTTTCCAAGTTAAATACAATTCTTCAACATTAGTAGAGCACTATTTTCTCTCCTGGTTTCTAGATGCCTGCTTTAAAGTACGTAACACAGAATTTAACCAAGGAGACAGTTTCCTCTGATTGATTACTTTCTGTCTCCTGCAGGTTTCTGGCACCAGGCCACTGAAGCGTGTCAAGGCTTTGGTGGACTGCAGAGCAGTCAGCTCTGAGCAGCTTGCTTTCTTTAAAGATGAAGTCATTGTGGTTACGACCACTAATGACCCCCACTGGTGGGTAAGTGCAACTACACTTCTTTTTTGGAGAATATGTTTAATAATAATAATAATAATGAATTCAATTTATACCGCACTTTTCATTAATAAAAATCTCAAAGTGCTACAACAAATAAAACAAGTGATAAAATCAAGTAAAATCAATAATAATATCAACCAAGATCAAAGATAAAATCATGTGGAGGCAGAATAGGCTTGCTTAAAAAGAAAAGTCTTTAAACCGCTTTTAAAGTCAGCCAGTGACTGTGGAGCTCTCAGGTAGTCAGGGAGGGAGTTCCATAGGCGGGGGGCAGCCACACAGAATGCCCGGTCTCCCATGGTCCTTAATTTAGTAGTTTAGTACCATAATTTCCGGACTATAGAGCACACCTGAATATAATCTGTCCACTAAATTTAAAAAGAACAATAATTTTGTCCATATGTAGGCCGCAATTGTCTATAAGTGTATACACTTGTCTATGGATGTCCACGTCACATTATGAGATATTTACATAGAAAGATTTTTTTTTACTTTTAATACATACCAGTAACATACACAAATACTTACAGTAAATGTTTTTTTTTTTTTCGTTTGTTTCAGAGCCGTGCCTGTTAACACAACTGGTTTTAAAAAAAATACAGTAGCCTACCAGGAAGTCACTGATTGCTATT